>CM076722.1:675637-685637 GCA_038501795.1 Pseudopleuronectes americanus
CTCCTGGCCGGGGGTGCAAACTGCAAACCACGAGATTCAGGGATTCAGAGATTTACGTGTTTGTGTGAAAGATAGAGGTGGAAAGTAATAAAGTACACTGACTAAAGTACAGTAGAAGTATCTGTACTTAACCTTAGTAGCTTCAGTTCTTTTTACTACATTAATTGGGCAGCTGTGGTGATTGATTTATCAATATAACTTATGATCGTCTTCTTAGTTGAAATCTTAGTCAGTTTATTGAATCAACCTGCTTCATTCTCACGATTCAGGCATTTTAACTTTTAATCAGTTCAGAAAACAGTGATTGTGTTTCGCTGTCTCTGAACAACTTTATTTTGAAGGGCCCTGTCGTTGGGTCATGTGACTCACTCTTCTCCAGGGTCTTGTGGAGGCTGGTGAGCGCGTTGAACAGAGTCTTCCCGTGTTTCCTGGGTAACGATCGCCATGACAGCGGCTTCTTTTCGTCTGACCTGAGACCAGAGACGGATCATGTTTCATGGGTTCATGGATTTCAACACAGTTTATGAAGCTGAAAACTTCCCTGACCCTTCGTTCATGATGAATATCTCAACAAATTGAAACATAAACGTCGGATCATGTGTGGAGCAGGAAGCGTGAAAGGATGGACTCACTGGAAGATGGTGTTGGTGTCCAGGTCGACACACACCACGTCCGTGGGGGGGTCGTACAGGTCGAAGTAGCTGGAGTGGACGCCCACGATGAAGGGCATGGGCGCCAGCAGCACGTCGGCCATCTGCAGTGGACACAGAGGGATGTAGGGACAGAGCCAACGCAGAGGGAAGCTCATCTGGAGAGACAAGGCAGAGTCAGTACACAGATCTAAACACAGAGCGACTCCTCCTGATGAAGCACAGCGGGTCTGACCGAGACGAGGGCCTCGCTGACGGAGGTGAGGACGTCGGGCCGCAGCGAGTGCACCAGCAGTTTGTGTTCGGTGAGGACGGCGAGCAGCAGCGTGCAGGCGTTCTCTGGACCGAGGTTCTGAAGCAGCTTCAGGTAACTCGCTCCACTGTCACACACGGGATGGGAGGTCATGAGAAAAGACTCAGAATCTAAACCCTTGAACATTGGTTTCAAGTGGCTGAACAAATGTTATGTGAAGGAATGTTTAAGTAATGTAAAGTAATCAAATGTAAAGTGATCTAATGTAAAGTAATCAAATGTAAAGTAATCTAAAGTACAGTAACATGCACACGATACAGTAAATAGAAACTGACCTGAGTGGGAGCGGAGATGAGACCGGCTGGCAGAGCAGCAGGTTGTCGTACGGAGAGAGCTGCACACACACACACACACACACACACACACTTCTTTATGGTGAGCTCCTGACAGTGGTTGGGATCTCATTTCTAAATGAGCTGAAGAGGAGGTCTGAGTCGGGGCTGTACCTGAACGAGGATACGAGGCCGCTGGGGGGAAGGGAACGGGACGTTGTGCATGAAGCTGGAGATGTGTCTGCAGAGAGAGAGAGAAAACAACCATCATCCCAGATCCTTGAAATCAACTATAACGGATAATAAACGGCTTAAATAACAAAGGATCATATTTAAAATTCATCTCGTATTTGTTTCAGATAATGGGAGAAACGTTCTGAGCATCTATTATTTATGTATGTTTTGACCTTTCCGCATTTATTCATTTCTATATTTATGTATTGTACAGAACTTGGTGCAAGAACAATAAAGGTCCATCTATCATCTATTTGTTTCTCTGTCTGTATGTTAATTATTTCTTGATCCATTTTTTATTTTGCCGGTTATGATCCTCGAGACTGAAACCAAGAAACATCTTTAATAAACAGTCATTAAAACATTAATGCTGGTGAGATAATTCTCCAGCTGGATTAAGGATGAGATCCAGACGCTGCACTGACTTCTCCAGAGGCAGGACGTGGGGCCCGGAGATGGAGTATCTGTAGATGAAGGTGAGGAACTTCTGGAAGATGGTGAAGAAGGGCCAGTGGGATAAGACGCAGATGCTCTTCTTGGCCTGCAGGCTGCGGCTGGTGATCGGCCGCCGGTCGACCACGCTGAGCAGGCCCAGCCTCACGCTCTGCCGCTCCGACAGCAGCTCCCTGGGGAAGGACTCGTAGAACTGGATGGCTGCTCCGTAAACCTGCAGCACAGGATTCATCTGAGGTGATTCCACTGGAAGGAGACGCTCAGTTCTGTAGCAGCTTCTCAAACGAGACCATTCACAGCTTCTCTGGTTTATATGTGTGGTGGTGTTTGTTTATTGTGCTTCAGCTGTGAACTTATTGATTAGATAACACGTTTTATCAGTTCTATTTAAATGGTGCCCGGTGTGTGTGTCCCCGCCCACCTTGTCCCCGGAGGCGGACGTGAGGACGAAGGTGGAGAAGATGGGCAGCTGGTACTTTGTGTTCAGAGGCCAGCTCTCCACCGTGACGCCCATCGGCAAACAGAAGACCGGCACCGACTCCGGCAGAGGGAACGCTTCCAGGTCTTCCTCCGGGTAGCGGCTGATCAGACCTGCAACAAGCACACACACACAGACACACTAGTTCACACACTTGTTCACACACAATGGGGTTGATACTCACTGGCTTCGTAGACCAGTGCGTTGGCTTTGGCCACAGCCCTCTTATAGCACACGTACAGGGCCGGTCCCCACTGCACACAGACAGACACACAACAGCATGACAAACATTTAAAATATATATTTCACTTCCCCCATCCGTGAAAAAATTCATTTTGAAAAGTGAACCAGAGCTGAACCAAACTTAAACCCCGGTGATTTACTTACTGTTTATAAACCATTTATTAGTGTTTGTTGAACATGTGAATAACTGCATCTCTTATGTATTTAACAGGTTTTGTCCAATTAGTTATTATTCAACATTAAAGCTGCAACAAATCAATTGCGAAAATAAAACTCTTCATCTGATGACATCACTTTGAGCTGTCAAAGAAAATTAACAGTTAAATAATAATTTATAGAGAAAATGATTATTCTATAATAAAGAGAATTGTTAGCTGCAGCCCTTTGTCAACATGTATCAACATTTCAAGTGTATTGTTGGAAATAAAACTCATTTTAAACAGAAATCTTTTGAGATAATGTTCTTATTGACACAAGCCTTTATTTCTCATTTCACTATTTTCCCCTTCGTTGTGCAGGAAGTGATGAGCTTTGATTTACAGCTGCTTCACGTTCAAAAGGTCAGAGGTCAGAACTCTGATGTCCTCACTTTAAACATCACGATGCGGTGACGTCGTTGTGAATCAAGGACACAAACTAAAAACTTTAAACATTAAACATGACTCATTTCAACAACTCAAGCCTTTCCAGACTCTCGCCCTGTGCTCACCATGCCGGTGTTCAGGTTCTTGTCGACCCGGCAGAAGGTGTGCGGGGCCACCTCCCCCTTGCTGGGCAGCAGCAGGGTGATGTCGGTGACGCCCAGCGTGTGGAGCCCCTGCGAGTCCAGAGCCCGCCGGTACATCAGGAACACCCGGTGAGCCGTCGGGGCGCCGCCGGAGCTCAGGTTGGCCGAGCGGCTGTAGGGCGTGGTCTCGATGACGTACCAGCCCTGCTTCAGCGGATCCTTCCCCTCGTACAGAACCCTGCAGGGACGGAGACACCATGCTGTGAGACGCACAAATGATTCATGATTTCATCCCGAGTAAAGGAAATAGAACAAGGTCGTTGTCATGTTCGTTGGGAAAGAATCATTTTCATTGGCTGATTTCAAACACAAGAGATCTTCTGCAGTTTTTCATAGAGGCTATAAATAAAGATGGACGGAAAAAGTAAAGCCAAATCATCTGGATCGCCCCCTGGTGTCTGGCTGCAGTATAGGTCATAAACTCTGCCTCCTCCATGTTAGCAGATGGGACATGAACCAAACTAAAGAAGTAGACGTTAAATAAATGTCAAAGATGTTTCTGTCACTTCAGCTCGTCCTCTTCTCTCTGATGTTTGTTCAAGTGTTTCTGATCAGTTTGGTTTGAATCAGTTATTTGATATTAACCTACTCTTGACACATTTCTCATGTTGTTTCAATTGGAACTGAATTTACAGTAATTTCAAATATTATAAAAACATATAAAGTCTATGTATTTAGAAGGAAAAGATGAACTGAAAATTAAGATTTCTTAATTTGAGGGGGAATTTACTGCGAAATGTTGAAAACCACAATAAGAAGACAAATCTCAACCTGTTATTTCTGTGGATTTGTATTTGTGACGGACATCTGAGTGTCAGGGAGTTTATAAACACGTGAATCTGCGTGTTCACATGTGACAGAGTAAAGAGTCAGAGAGGAACGAGTGTGATTCATGGAGGACAGTAGCTGTCTCAGGCTCCGGAGGGTTTTCAGAAGCTTGATGTCCCTGAGTCAGAATTCACCTGATTATTCAGATTTAAACCTCAGTGTTTCTCTTCCTGGAGGATTTACCTCATTATTCTCTAACGAGTGGAATCCAGAGTCATTAAACAGTTCAACATGAGAAACAATAGAGACAAGCGTGTGAAGCTGAGGACACGATTCTGCTGCGTTACATAATCCTGTTATATAAGCTTCAGCTTTCACTCCATGAACTCAACACAACATCATTTATATTCACTACGTCCCTTCAAGCCTGCACGTCTCTGCTTTGTTTGTCAGCAGGACGACGCACAAACTGCACAACTGGGTCCAGAGCTTCTCCAGGTTCTCTGCTCAGCTGGGGGGCGTTCAGGTGAAGTGAGGCACAGCACCTCAACACCAGCTCTTATCACCAAAGGCTTGTGTTCATCACAATCGTCATCAACACACAACAGACTCTAAAATTCTCCTTAAACAGAATTTCAGAACAATCTCTTCCATGTGCAGATGAAGCTGCGAGGATGGGCGTCTCACCCCAGGTCCAGGATGGGCGGTTTGTCTCGTCCTCGGCGGTAACACAGGAACAGGTGCGGGTTGTTGATCAGTCCGGCGCTCAGCTCGGCAGAATGTCCGCCCAGCGTCCTCTCGATGCAGGTGAAGCCCTCCGGCACTTCCTCCCCGAGCCCTTTGGCAATCACCGCCAGGTCTGTGACCGGCTCCACCGCCCGGGCCGGTGAAGACGAGGAGGTGGAGGAGGAAGAGTAGGGGGAGGAGGTCTTCCCATCCTCATCCAGGGGCCTCCAGGGCCCTGCAGGGTCGAGACCTGCCACTACGAAGTAGTCCACCAGCTGAGGACATTTCTCCTCTGTCATACCGCCTGTCTGTCCTCCACTGCAGAGACAGACAGAGAGAGGGAGGGAGGGAGACAGAGACAGAGAGAGACAGAGAGAGAGACAGAGACAGAGACAGAGAGAGACAGAGACAGAGAGAGACAGAGACAGAGAGAGAGAGACAGAGAGAGAGAGAGACAGAGAGAGACAGCGACAGAGACAGAGACAGAGAGAGAGAGAGAGACAGAGACAGAGACAGAGACAGAGAGAGGGAGGGAGACAGAGACAGAGACAGAGAGACAGAGACAGAGACAGAGAGACAGAGAGACAGAGAGAGAGACAGAGACAGAGACAGAGACAGAGACAGAGAGACAGAGAGAGAGACAGAGACAGAGAGAGAGACAGAGACAGAGACAGAGAGAGAGAGAGAAATTAGTTGAAAGTTTAATAATTCCTTACCAAGTAGAACATCATTTCAACCGTCTTTGTTAGTTAGTTAGTTAGTCAGTTAACTGGTCAGTTAACTGGTTAGTTAACTGGTTAGTTAACTGGTTAGTTAACTGGTTAGTTAACTGGTTGGTTTGTTAGCAGGATCACAGATCACTAGAAACTAACAATTATATTTTTTATCAATTAATCTGATGATCAAAGATATGACAGAAAATAGTGTGAAGTTCTTGTTAAAATTTCTCTGGACGACGTCTTCAAATGATCATCAGACAAAACAGAATACGTTTACTTCAGCGTCATGTGACAAGACGAGCATCCACTCTTCAGTCGAGCAGAGTCATGTGACTGATAAGAACCAATCAGGAAGAGACGTCTCCCTTTCTGTTCAGACTAAAACACAACTGCAGAGTTTTCAAACTAAAACGAGGCAGCGTTTAGTCTCTTATTTAGAAACTGGAAAACTGAACTACAGATTCTCTCTCACAATTTGAAAGACACGACAGTTTGAGTGAAATAAAATGTAAAACATTTTATTCTCATCATCACATCTTTACAGGCGTCATTCATAATAAAAACGATTTCTCTTTTCTCATCACAGATGAAAAACACTGGTGGTGTTCAGTTACCAAATTAAATCAGCCTCCAGGAAATGGATGTAGGTCTATGTAAAGTCCCTAAAAGTGTGTGTGTTATATAAATAGCTCAGTGATGCTGTGAGAGGCTGAAAACACTTGTTATATAACTGAGTGTCGCTCGCCCTCTCTCACTCCGTCCTCTGACTGAAGAACAATCACGATCACAAAATCTGATGCGAAAATTTAAACCTAAACCTAAAAAATGTTTACCCTTAATTAACAGATAAACAAATTACAAACAAAGACATCAAATCATCAGGATTCTATATGCGACTCCGGTTAAAGCCTCAGATCACTCCTCACTTTCATACAGTAATCTCTACACTGCTGCATCATGGGTAATCCCTGCAGCTCCCAGTGACACTCCCCTCGATTTACACTCAAACACTAAAGTATCTTCACAGGGAACGTTTTTGTTTGTTTTGTTTTGTTTGTTTTTATTCAAGGTATAGTCGTAAGAGGTGTGTTTTAGTTCGCGTTGGAAGATGTGTAAACTTTCTGATGTCCGGATGTCGATGGGGAGCTGGTTCCACCAATCAGGAGCCAGGACAGAAACCAGTGGTGATGTTGATGAGTGTTTAGCAGTGAGGGAGGAACGAGCTGATTGGCTGAAGCAGAGCAGAGTGAACGTGCTGGGCTGTAACGTGTGACCAGGTCCTGGATGTAGACTGGACCTGATCCGTTCACAGCATGGTACCAGGTACTAGTGTTTTGAACCAGATGTGGGCAGCCACTGGGAACCAGTGAAGGGAGCGGATCTTTGACAACAATTAATTTAATGTCTACTTTGATTTTTTTGTTTGGTCCATGTCCCATCTGCTAACGTGGAGGAGGAGCTTATGATCGATACTGTAGCCAGACACCAGGGGGTGATAGAGATCTATCTATCTTTATTTACAGTCTGTGGTTCAATCTTCACGTTTGAAGTAATCAGATTACTACTCGATACACGTTTGGTGAAGATACTTTTGTTTGAATCAAATCCAGAACTTAAACAACAGGAAGGAGGACGGCCTGAATGCTTCCTGCTCCTGCTTCACAATAAAAGCTTTCAATTTTAGTCTCACCTTTATAGTAAATAAGCTCAAACAAACTAAACTGAGTGAAGAACCAGAGGAGCGTGAACAACTGGTGCAGAACAGAGACGAGCTCATGATGGTTCTACTGGTCCGAGCAGCAAACAGCAGCCGAGTCTTTACTGTCAGCAGATGTTCCTGATAAATGAAACACTTGTTTCCTTCCCTTTCTGTAGACCACGGGGGGGGGTGAAAGTGAGAGTTTCACGTTAAAATGGACGGCGAGGGAGAAGTACGATGACCAGTGGTCAAATGTCTGCCAACAAACAGGAAGAAGGCTGGCTTCCTGTTTCCTGTTCATCAATGACGTCCTGGTTACACATGTGACAACACACGCAGCGGCCTGTCATTATCTATTCAACCACACACACACATCTACAACCAGCACACACACCTCTGAGTGTGTTTGTGCAGATAAACCAAATGTGACCTGATGGTGGCGCTAGATGAAAAGTAAGAGGAGAATTCATCCTTCACATCTGAACCAAATCCTCACAGTACAAACCAATGATTTTAATCACACACATTTTATTAACTAATGACGTCTCCACCAACCAGAGCAGCGTCAGTCACATGGTCCCTCACAGGTCGTGAGGTCACTGACCTTTGACCAGTCCATGATTCCAAGTGAACATTTCTGTTCCTATGATATCGTGTTCACGAGGAAGGTGCACGTGCCACGTGTGTCACAGTCTGGAACAGGAACACTACTCACAGTCGCTCGAGTTGTTCTCATCCACAGCTTCTATCAGAGAACGTAGAAGAACCAGAGTCACGGTGACAGAAGAGTTCTGTTGGTGTCTCATCCTCAGAAGTTCTGTGTTTCCAGCTCAGCACCTTCACCTCATGTTGGACACAGAGGGAGTCGGCTGCTCGAGTAACGACATCTTTAGCTTCAACAGCACATTTCAGCAAAGTTACTTCCCCTTATACTCGACTAATGTGCAACAATGGAAACCACACACACACACGCACACACGCACACGCACACACGCGCACGCACATGAAAACTGAGATCCTCATATCTGAGCTTGAAGCTTCAAACCGACAAATTTACAACCGTGTCAGGAAGCAGGCGACGATCTGACTTTCCAAAATCACAGTGATTCACTTTCAGACCAATCAGCGACCGGCGAGGGAGGAGCTACTGCTCGCTGCGAGCATGGCGACGGCAGCAGCAGCAACCAGAACGCCTCGTCACCGGGTCAGAGCCTCCATCTGACCCGGTGAGCCTCCGTCAGATCAGAACCAGAGAGTTTCTTCACTGCACCAACAACAGACACACAAGGGAAGAGTTTCTTTCTGCTGACTGACTTCATGATGGACAGATGTTTCAGCCAATCAGCTCCACACATGGTTCTGTGTTCACAAGCCATCAGGAGCCAAACTGCCAGGGGGGGGGGCTCTGTTGATCGAGTTATTGATCTACAAAGGTTCCAGTGAACGATTGCAGGTGTTACTACTGGGTTCCATCCAGTGCTGCTGGGCTCTATCCAGTGCTGGATGGAGCCCAGCAGCACTGGATGGAGCCCAGCAGCACTGGATGGAGCCCAGCAGCACTGGATGGAGCCCAGCAGCACTGGATGGAGCCCAGCAGCACTGGATGGAGCCCAGCAGCACTGGATGGAACCCAGCAGCACTGGATGGAGCCCAGCAGCACTGGATGGAACCCAAGCAGCACTGGATGGAACCCAGCAGCACTGGATGGAACCCAGCAGCACTGGATGGAACCCAGCAGCACTGGATGGAACCCAGCAGCACTGGATGGAGCCCAGCAGCACTGGATGGAACCCAGCAGCACTGGATGGAGCCCAGCAGCACTGGATGGAGCCCAGCAGCACTGGATGGAGCCCAGCAGCACTGGATGGAACCCAGCAGCACTGGATGGAGCCCAGCAGCACTGGATGGAACCCAGCAGCACTGGATGGAGCCCAGCAGCACTGGATGGAGCCCAGCAGCACTGGATGGAGCCCAGCAGCACTGGATGGAGCCCAGCAGCACTGGATGGAGCCCAGCAGCACTGGATGGAACCCAGCAGCACTGGATGGAGCCCAGCAGCACTGGATGGAGCCCAGCAGCACTGGATGGAGCCCAGCAGCACTGGATGGAACCCAGCAGCACTGGATGGAACATGTCAAGCTGCAGCAGAATCACTGAAGTAAGTTCTTCCATCGATCAGTGAAGCAGAGGTGAGAAGTCCATATCAGCTGCTGGAACACGAGTCGTCCACCTTCAGCCTCGTGAAGATCCCGCCTTGGTCTCCTGAACCAGAACAACGGGTTCACGGTTCAACTGTCTACCAGCCTCAGTCTCTGGTTGAGTTCAGAACCTTAAAAGAGTTCTGACGTGGGATTGGTTGAGCCAGACAAGACTTCCCATTTACAGGAGAGGGAAGGATGAACCGCCAGACGAAGACCTGAAGGCTCCACGGCACAGAGACAGAAAACCGTCTCATATGTGAGAACAACAACACAGAACCCAGGACCACCGTCCGACCTGGGGTCCACACGATCAGAAGCTTTATGAAATACAGACAGACTTCACAACCAAGACAAGGAATAGAAGGAGGTGAAGGATGAATCGCTGCTTGTTGATCAGGGAAGGCTACGATGTGACTAATGAGAACCAGGAGGGATCTGAGACGCCTGATGATCACTA
>CM076722.1:690637-713137 GCA_038501795.1 Pseudopleuronectes americanus
CCTGGACCTGAACCTGAATCTCAAACCCTCAAACATCCCTTTGACTTTGTGAAGACCAGCCGTGTCCTCACAAAGTCAAAATGTCCTCACAAGGATGGTATTGAACCAAACTGGCCTCCTAACTATAGAAACACACAAACACACAAACACACACACGAGAGGATGATACAAACATTATGGTGAATTTTGGGATGATATTTCTTTTTAAATGTTTTTTGTCTGCAAGTTATTTCTAACATTTCATGAAATTTGTTCTAATAAAATGTGAGAATGCAAAAAATAAAAAATGCATCTTTCAAAAACATCAGTTCATTAATGTTGATTTTCCTGCCGCTCAAAGTCTCACACGTCTCCAGATCTGTTTTGAGTTTCCACTCTTCACTCCTGAGAATAAACTTCTGAACATGAAGTCGTATACTGCATAAGTGTTTCATAAGCATTTTTTAAATTAAATTCTTATCAGTTATTTCAAATTCAGCTTTTTGTTGAACCAGTTAAATTAACAATAACATTCAACACATTTTTACTTCATCTGGATTTTAATTCCAACATTAAACCAAATGAAAACCGAGGTCAGCTGACCTGCTCCGGCTCCAGGTCTCTCAACCCTGTTTCAATAAAACTGTTAAGACAAGTCGACTGGATTCATTTGCAGGGGTTTTTCTTTTTGTTAAAAAAAAATAAAAATGAATGAACTGTGAACGGAAAATGTCTCTATAAAATCGTCATGTCATGTCACGTGTCATGTTTACATCCTCGTGCATGAGCAGCGAGAGACGACCAGCTGATTCCTTAACGTGTCCACACACTGAACCGATCATCAGACAACATGGCTGCACAGAAACGCCATCATATCACTTCCTGTTTCCCAATAAAGAAATCTGGTTGGCGGCCGTCGGCAACAAGACTGAACCTGAATATCGACTTTCCAAAATTCACCCGCCGCTCAGAAACAGAAAACTCAGCGGATCGACTGCTCCTGCAGCTCAGAGGTCAGAGGTCAAGCAGCCTCGTCCGAAGTCATCTCGTTCATATCACAAAAATCTCTTCAAAACTCAAACAGTGCTGACGAGTGGTGAATTAACAGCTTCACCTTCATCAGATCACAACCTGCTCTAAGTTTAAGAGCTGGATCCACCTGAGAACATGTGACTGCAGCAACCTGAACTGACCTGCAGGGGGCGCTGTGGCCTGACGCTCAACACAAATCATCTCACCTGAACGAATCGCAACAAGCTCCAGGCGACCTTTTAACGCATCACGTGACCTTTAACGATAAGTTACATTACTAAGTGTCCGACGTCTACGTTAAAAACATTTTGTCAATAAAGTTTGATTTCAGATTTGTTGGTGTTTTCACTTTGTGGCACCGCTGACGTCCAAAGACACTTTTTTTTAATCATTTATCGTTCATTTGTTTAAAAAATGTAAAAACGGAAAAGTCACTTTAAAAAACGTTTCTACTTCTACCATCAACACACTTGTGTTGATTTTTTAATCTCATGATATTAAGGTTTCAATTTTTCAAACTTTCTGCACCTGAATATTTTCTTTTAAGGACTCTATTTAAGGTTCCAAATCGTGTAATAAAGTTGTCATTCATGGACAAAGTCATAATATTTCAAGAAAGAATAGAAACTTTATTTTATTAAGTAAATATTCCTCAAGTCGTGTTCATCAGCGTTCCTTCTGGATCCAAAATCATTCAAAACATTTTTTTTATTTATTTATTTTCGTAAAATTGGGACTTGATTCTCCAAATCTCATATTTCCCTTTCAGTGACGTCAACACAACGTTCAGTGAAAAGATACAAAAAGTTTCCACATGACTGCAAAACAATAAAATAGAGAATGCTTTTATCAACATAAGGAAAATTGAAGATGTAATCATTCCATTATTTCTTTCTTTGACTTTGAGTATAAAGACGATCACGGACAAAAGAAGCTGAAACGTTCACGAGCAGATTCGGTTCTTCAGAAGATGAGAAACTGAACGACGAAGGGAAACGATCTCACGTCATCAGAGAACAAACACAAACAGGAAGTCAGAGCGGATGGATATGTTGTCGTTTGTCTAGAAATACTTCTATCGTCTAATAGTGATCATTTTTTCTCAATAAACTCGACACGGATCACAATGTTTTTCCTGCAACTCAAACCAGATTCAAACTGTGTGTGTGTGTGTGTGTGCATGTGCGTGTGCATGTGTCCGACTTCTACAATGCTTCTTCTTCTCTTGTTAAATATTCTCTTTTATAAATTTACAAACAGATTTAAGATAATCTCACATTAAAAAATATAAACTCCTTTATAGTTTATTATAAAGTTAATAATAACCATTCTTTACCTCTGTTACATAAAAATACGTTACTGTGCTCGGCCTCAACACTGAGACAGGAAGTGCAGGCAGAGAGGGGGCGGGGCTAATGGGGGCTGTCAATCAGTGACCAAGGTTAAAGCCGTCATATGAAAAAGACAAGGGGGCGGGGTCAAAGCTGTGACATCACTGTGACATTCTGGTTTCTGACTCCAGCTGCAGCTCATTCTTCACGTTCATACTCTAAATAAAGATGGACGACATGACAGCTCCTAAAAGTGAAGCCAAAACATCTGCATCGCCCCCTGGTGGCCGGCTGCAGTGAGGGTCGTAATCGCTCCTCCTCCACGTAAGCAGGGGGGACATGAACCAAACTGAAAAAGTGAAAAATTATATAGATATTTGTAAAGATGTTTTGTTCATTTCAGGTTTTTCTTATCTCTGAAGTTTGTTCAAGTTTCTGATCAGTTTGGGTTTAATTTGTTATTTGATGATATTAAAACGGGCAGAGACATCATGATTGACAGCTGAGACTGACTCCTGATTTGTCGAGTGCTTGTGTGGGCGGCACCTTGATATCACAGCTCCACTGCAGACTGACTGTAAATTACGTCATCGCCACAAGATGGCAGCGTTTGTCTCTGAGATACTTTGGCTTCATTTCTAGAGGAAGTGGAGATGTTGTTCCTCTTCACCGATCCACACTTTCATCCCTGACAGGCAGAACTTCAGGGTCTCATTCTTCTCCATTAGAGTCCAGGTGGACAGACAGGTGGACAGACAGGTGGACAGACAGGTGGACAGACAGGTGGACAGACAGGCTCACGGGGCTGAAACGCCCTGAAGCCACAGTTCAGAGACGCCGCTGTCTGAAGGCGACAGAGCTCCACGTCTCAGCATCTCTACGACAGCTGAGGTCAGAGCCACTTCCTGAAGTCTTACGCCCACGTGGTCATTTCAGGCGTCAGATCGCAGCAGGAAGTGTCGCAGAAAGATGTGCTGATAAACAGGGGCGTTCACTTTCTGCCTCTCACATCTGGTGAAGTGCTGCTGTCGGCACGAAGGCAGCCAGACACCACGAGGTGCCGTTCATACTCGAGTCCACTCGGTTCAGTCCAATCCAAGGAGGATTCCAGCTGCTTCTCTAAAGGTGGTCACAGCTTCTCCTGCAGCTTGGATGCAGACACTGAAATATGCTTCTTTATGTCACTTACAAGGGGAGTTATACGTTTGCATGTTTATACTTATAAAAATATTTTAGATTCTGAATGATCCTCTCAGAGCGGTTGGACTCAGACTGTGAAACCACATCTGCTTTGTAACAGCTGCTCTGACTCGCTTCTTTAAAGCCACCTGACCCAGAGCCAACTAAACTAAAACCCATGTTGCCATGGCTACTATCAGGCGAGGCCTACTGACCAGCGGTACATCTTCCTCGTTTTCTTTGCATCTTGTACCGTTTGCATATGTTTTCTGTAGCTGTGGTTTGATTCTGTCGCTCAGTTGAGATTTTATTTAAATGCAGTAAACTTTGTGCAGCATATGAATCTGAAGACGTGATCAGATCTCGTTTCTTTGTGAATTCAGTCCGAAGTTCAACAGTTTTGCTGATGACAAAATGAAAAAGGTCAGAATATAAAAAATGGAGCCTGTTTAGTTTGAAAAACTGTTGCTTTGGTCAAATGTTTGGAACATTTCTCAGTAACGATGTTCATCTTGTTTTACGTGAAAAAGAGGAATGATCAGATTTCAGTAGCGACGGTTGGGCGCAGGCAGGAAGCGCCCGATGTGATCACAGTGTGGTTTCAGACGTCAAAGCTGCTTTAATCAGACAAATGTGTCGAATCCCACCGGAACAGATGCAGCAGAGTGTTGTGGTTTCCTCACATCCCCAAACTCTAACCTTTCAATCAACTGAGGAGAATCTCACAACCTCTTCAAGGCCGTTGGTTCGACACGTGTGATGTTTCAATTAGTTTATAAAACCTCTGAATCATGGCTGAGCTCCTGTCAAAGTGGCTGATGAGGCAGAGGAGGCCGGGGCCTCTGAGCAGTTTGGGGTAAAATAATCCAAACCAGTCGTGTTCCTCCTTCCTGCTGGATGAACCTGACCACCGGCAGAAAGCTCCAGTTCTACCGAGATGCATAATGCCATTCAAGTTCTTCCAAGCGTTGCTGGTTTCTACAGACGTTTCGTATACAAAGCCGACGTCACGTGAGCATTTGATTCCTGCGTGTTGCATTAACGCGAGTGCATTTTTCATTAACATGCAGATGAGACTCGTACAAGCTAATGCCTTAAAAAAGAGAAGCAACTTGGTTTTTCTTGACATCAAGTTTTGCAAGAGCATTTTCAGTTAAGTGCCTTTGACGGAGAAACTCCCATCTGTTCATTCTGTCAGGCGACCGAAACCTCAGGTCCGTCTCCGAGACTTCATCGCACTGACCACAAAGATATTCCAGAGTTACGTCCAACCCCGCTCTGGAGGCCGTCTAGTGGGGGGAGTCGAGAGCGGCGTCCTCTCCAGCTCTGTCAGGGCGGCCATCTCTTTGCCTGCCAAGCTCCTGGAGTGGAGGGCAGGGGCAGGGGGGGAGGGGGGGGAGGGGGGGAGGGGGGAATCACTTTAACCGGTCAGATCGGAAGGAGTCCTCCACCGCTGGGTCAGCGAGCATCATGTCACCTTCGAGCATGTCCAGCGCCAGGTGGTCCATCCTGAGCGGGTCGTCCAGGGAGAAGGGGTCCATCTCGAAGCCCGGGACGTGGGACAGGGCGCTGGCGATCTCTTTGGACAGACCAGGCGGAGAATCTCCTGCAGGGACGGAGAGACCATAAAACCTTTAAAGACAAAGAAACAACAGAAACCAACCAAGCAAGTCTCTGACCATCTGGACGACTCTCAGCCAAATTATTGGTCAACCTGTTGTTTGCTCTCCAACGAGTTTCCTGCAGCTGAAGTGACGTCTTACAGTTCCTCATTTTGTGCAACCAACACCAAAACATAGAAACTTTATGAATTTAAAGAAACAAACTTAGCAGAGACTCATATTTGAGGTTTATTGAATCATCAGTCCAAAGTGTGACACATTAACCCATTAAGACCTGATGTGTGTATCCCTTTAAGACGGCGTGCAACGTTTGCGTGCTTCTCACTTTAGAGACGTGACACGTGTGCGTGTAATCTGTGAGGTCATCGTTTTCAAAATGTGAAAAACTTTGTGTCGAGTGAAAAACTTGCAGGAAAGGTGAACTGCATCATGGGAAATGCATGTTTGCTGTTTATTTAACGTTCCTGGCCTGCAAACAAGTTTTCTAAGTAGTGTTGCAGAAGATGGCTGATGATTGAAGCGGGAGGAGCGATGCTGAAGCAGAGTTTCACTGATGAAAATAAGATGAATTAGAATTTGTTGGATGTTTTTTTTAAGTTCATGAACTTTAAGAAAAGGGAAAGATTCAGAATCAAGTCAAATGTTTCTCCTTCATGTCTCGATCGGCTTCAGGGGCGGAGAAATGAAGTTTCTGTAAACGTTGGTGATTTCTGTGGTTTTAAACTCTGAGGTTTTATTCCACGTCTCAGGTCTTAGTGGGTCAAAGGTCAGCTGCACTCATGAAGACTGTGTTCACACGGACCGGTGAGGATGATGTTGGGGACGTTGTGGCGTCCGTCTCCTCCACTGTAGTTCTGGTTCTGGTTGTTGAGAAGCTGCTGGTCACTGGGATTCTGGAGTCCCAGTGGCCCCTGGGTGTTGGAGGGGAACTGGTTTTTGTCTGTGGAGCCGAAGCTCAGGCCGCTGTGGTTCAAACCGTCGCCCTGGTTCTCAGCTGTGAACTGGAAACAGGAGAAATACAGGTGGGAGTTCAGAGGAGGATCAACTGGACATGAATATTCACAACTGTTTAACTGAAAATTCCAATTTACACCAAAAAGTCATATTCACTGACAAAGTGGACATTTTCTGAATCAGTGCATTTGAGGTTTTTAGTCCAGAAGCTCAAATGTGGATGTGGATCGTCCTGCTGCAGCTCAGGTGACCTCACATGAGAGCGAGCGGATACCTGCTGGCTGGATTTGCTGGAGAGCTGCAGACTCAGGTACGGGTCGTCCAGCAGAGAGTTGAACAAGGCGTCCTGAAAAATGTAATAAAACAGAACAAGTTCAAAGCAGCGGGAAGCAGGAGTCTGGGATCAGTGCCCTTCTTCTCTAACATGACACAACAGGGAAAAAACTGTTTACACACGTTTAAAAAAAACACTTTCATTCTGGAATCTGGTGCATCGGGCGAAAGGCTCCTGATTAAAAACTCTACACAAGTCTAATCTCAAATGCTTCATGAATTCAGGGTTTGGCAGCCAGGACGTTTCTCTCTCTGGGGCCTTTCTTCTCCACATTACATCACCAGCTCTGGTCCTGAGAGACACCATGAAGACAAACCTCCAAAACCAGCTCATCTTTCAAATGAGAACATTTTATTTAGGTATTATTTCTGCAGCAGTGACTTTCAGGGATTTCAACTGAATTATCTCATGTGCTGTTTAACTAAGTGGCACCAAAGTGCACGTAGCTGTGTGAATACTGGTCTATACATGTGGACGACGACAACCGAAGAAAGGAAACGACAAACAGCAGCAAACGCAGGGAAATAAACTAGAAATTATTTTGGTCTGACTTTGTTACACAACAGTGAACTGGTTTGTTCTCCTTCAGCAGACAGAGCGATAACACAGAGCATGACCAAACAAATAAAAATGATCCAATCAGCTAAATCCAATAAGACGTTTCCACTCACTAAACATAGCACAGAGGCATCCTCAAGTGACACAGTGCTTGAGTAAGAGGCCGACGCACATTTAAAGTGCTTATTAAACAAACGTATGGGATGTAGCTGGAATCAAACAGCTTCTCTCTCGTCCTGTCGAGCCGTGTGCGAGTCGGCCTCTGGCTGGAGGCAGAGGAACAGTAACTGAGGGCAGGTACTCACATTGTACAGGTCTGTGGCCAGACTCTGGCTGATCTGCTGGAGCTGCGGGAGGCCGCAGCCTCTCTGCTGCTCCGCCTGCTGCTCTGGTTCTTGTTTGACGTGACACTGAGACGAGCTCTGGATGCTCTGGATGCTCTGGATGCACTGATTCAAAGAGCTCTCGCTCTTAATCAGCCCTGTCCTCGATGTGTTCACCTGCGGCCCCATCGACTTCTGCTGCGTCACACAAACAGACCATAATAAAGAGCTGAGGTGAGCAAAGTCACATATCACTATGTTTGTAAGATGGATAATCTGCTTACCGATCCAAAGTGCTGCTGCATGTGCTGGTTTCGCAGGTTCTGCAGGTGGAGCTGCTGCTGCTGCTGCATGGACTGATGCTGCTGCTGCATGGACTGTAGCTGCGGCTGCTGCTGCTGCTGCGGCTGCTGCATGGACTGATGCTGCTGCTGCTGCTGCTGCGCTGCTGCATGGACTGATGCTGCGGCTGCTGCATGGACTGCAGCTGTGGCTGCTGCGACTGCTGCTGCTGCGGCTGCTGCATGGACTGATGCTGCTGCATGGACTGCAGCTGTGGCTGCTGCGACTGCTGCTGCAGCTGCTGCATGGACTGATGCTGCTGCTGCTGCTGCATGGACTGCAGCTGTGGCTGCTGCGACTGCTGCGACTGCTGCTGCTGCTGCTGCTGCTGTTGGGCGTTGGGCCGCGGTTGCGGTTGCGGCTGCTGCTGCTGCTGCATGCGTTGGTGGTGCATCTGTTGGTGGTGGTGCTGCCCCAGCGGAGGAGGCTGCTGCTGGGAGCCGGGCAGACAGGGCAGAGGCTGGTGGGAGCCCGGCTGGTGCTGGTGGGACTGACTCAGCGAGTACGGAGGAAGCCTCTGGTCCAGAGGCAGTTTGCTGGTGTCCAGTGGGACGCCCTGTGGAGGGACGAGGGACATATCTTAACACAAATATCATCCTCTGCTCTAAATTAGTTTGTGAACATTTTTTCAACTCTGTAGCTTTTCACCTCAGTTTGAGTGAAATTAACTGAACAGAACTAAACAAGATCATCACTCAGCAGAGCTCACAACTCAGCCCAGTCCATCTGCTCCAAATCACAGGCACTTATCAGTCAGTGATTTTCTTGGATTTCCAGTGATGAAAATTCTCAGAATGTAATTATTTCTTTCCTGCTCGATTCCACATCCTTCTTCAAAGTTCCAAGAAAATGACTTGAGTGTTTTTTAAAGGTCCAGTCGCCCTCGACTGAACTCTTCTTGGGTAACCATGACCTGGATGATTTCATGTTGTTTGATGCCATTCAAAACCCAGGAGCATGTGACCTCACTTAAAACCAGCGCCAATAAAAAACAGAATCACAAATCAACTTAGCTGCAGTTTCAACACAAGATATCAGAGTTAAAAAATATATTTTTTGTTTGCTTGTGGTAATTTTCCGCTCAGTGAAACTGAACACACACATTACAGAGTTCGTGTTCTGAGTTGACAACAAACACTCACTGAATATTTGACTCCTCCTCGTTTTTTAAATGGTGTCCCTGATGGATTTAGGTCAAACTGGTACAACTGAGAGGACGTTTGGCTGCAGATGCACCAAATGAACGTCCTCGAGCTTCTTCTTCTATTGTTTACTGCCGTCTCTACTTCCTGTGATTGGTCCGATCAAGCTGAGATGAGACCGGACTCCCCCTGGGTCCCCCTGCTGTCTCGGATGCTACACGTCCTCTGTGTTAAGCCGGTTTTAATGATGCTCCAGTTTGAGCATATTTATAATCATTGTTAATTGAGTCCGACCTTATGATGAAGTGCACATCTGTGTGTTTTACCTGTGTGATGGAGGACAGGGTGGGGGAGATGGTGGGGGAGAACTGTTTGGAGTGATGCCTCCGCGACTCCCCCCCCATGGGCAGGATCAGTGGAGACAGCTGTGCTCGTCTCCGTGGCGACGTGCTGAGCGACGCCTGCCCGCTGAGCAGCGGCGAGTAGTTGGAGGAAGAGGAGGAGCAGGAGCCCGAGCCGCCCATTCCACCGCTGTAGCTGGGGTTACCGCTGGACACCGACTGGAGGGAGGAGTTACTGAGGGAGGAGTGCAGCGATTGGCTGCTGAGGGAGGACGGCAGGGAGGGCGAGGAGCTCAGGGACGACTGCAGCGAGGGGTTGCTGAGCGATGAGTGCAGAGAGGCGGAGCTCAGAGAGTTGGAAAAGGAGTGGCTGCTGAGCGACGACTGGATGTTGGGGTTGCTTAGTGACGAGTGCAGGGAGGGGTTACTGAGCGTGCTCTGTAGAGACGCCAGGAGACCTGAGGAGGGACAACAAAACATGTCCTCAACATGTGTCCACGCTGAGCAGAGAAGATGGAGACAGAGGAAAGAGGGGCACGGTTCACACATTGAATTTCTACCACGAGATAAACTAATCAAAGAAGATGAAAGGAAAGTAGATCATCTGTCTAATTACACTCCAGACGTTGTAGACGTTGATGACTGCACACTTTGCCTCTAGAAAGAAGTCACAATGTTGCATAATGGGAACTGGAAACGTACAAAATTGAAACTTAGCTGTTGGTTTTTAGATGTTAAAGTCTCCTCACACACTCTTCAACCTGGTTCATTTAAAACATAAAACTTTTATGATGCTGCAGGACGGATTTGTCTCAGACAGTCCGACCATCCGGTTCCCAGCAGTGTCAAGAGGCTGTGATGATCCAGACTGAGCCTCTGACAGCAGCTTCCTACCTGTGGTCTGTACAGTCACCTCACGGCTGCACTTCCACCCCCCGCTCGCTTCTTTCTCTGTCTCTAAATTTAGAGCACCGCCGTACTTTCCCCGTTATTTCACTTTGCTGTCACCCACATACTTCCTCAGTTGTTACTAAAGGGACTGAACCATCACCTCCTGGTTTCTGACGGCAGGTCTGACCTGAGTACGTGACACGTCAGTGACTGGAAGCTACGCTCAAGGAGACATGATGTTGTCTCAGTGTCTCTTTCCTCTAGAGGCTCATATTGGATTCACTAGCTTAAAGGCTGTGAAACCCCTCGTCAGGAGTCTGGATACCACACGTCTGGGATCTGTGACCTGAACCAGGAAACTCATCTCCCCCCGATCCAGTCATAAGAACTAAATAAATGTATCTAAAAGAACAACACTAAGTGATGAAGCAGCAGAAACAACAAATTTATAACATTTAAAATAACATTTCTGAAACCATCTCCACCGCTGCAGCAAGAGCCTGTTGAGCTTTCCTTATCTTACTATTTCGTTTGATAATTAACAATGGAACATGAAATTATTATTATTTTCTAGGACGTGTGTTTGTATATGACACAGTATACCTGACCTAATTTGTCACGTGACTGTTTTGGTCCAATCTGAATCGAGGGATAACACCTGTGGTAAAGGTGAGGCTAGTTTAATTAGCTCCAGTTGGATACTGACGATGTTCTATCAAATCAAGAAGGTGGGAACCTTTGATGAATCAGGGGACAGTGTCTCCTGCAGGCTGCACAGACCTGGTGTATGGTGATGGAAGTTGCCGTTGCCTCCAGATACATTGATGCCCAGCTGCGTGAGTGTGGAGGCCAGGTTCCCGGTGCTGCTCCCGCCGCTCAGAGAAGAGGATCCTGGGTAGCCGGGCTCATCCTGGTCCAGCGGCGTGGGCAGCGGGGAGGGGAAGTGGAGGCTGGACAGGTCGGGCAGTGAGCCGCCGGTGTTGAGAGACAACGGGACCCCGTGAACCGGCGTGGACGGCTGCTCCGGTGAAGCAAAGATACTGAGAGGGACAGAATATTCATTATATATATATTTTCTGGCTTCACCAAAGAAATGTACAGCAGTGTTTGAGATGTAATGTGATGAGTTCACATGTATGCATTCAGTATCGGGGACTTACTTGATACCAGGGACTTCACAAGATTTGGGTCGGGACGACAACAGAGGCAACTGGAGACAGGAACATTTAATTATATTAAAATTAAATAAACATCATTGTGAAGTTCTGCAAGTTTCAACAAGTTAAACATTAATATTTTAAGACGTATTTCTCCTCCATGAGGGTAAAGAATCTTTCAGTGACTGAAACCTGCCAGCTATTAAAAGGATTGTGTGAAATTTGGTAGAACAATTTGTATACTTCTGAACCTCATAATCATAGATATCAAAAATACATTGAAGATCTAATGTTCAAATTTGGAGAAAACATTAAAAAAATTGTTTTGGTATTGATTGAGAAACAAGAAGAAATGGAAATTTCTATTAGTTAGTCACATCAGAATAATCTTTAGGGTCAAATATTAAGGATAACTTATCTAAACTAAACTTCAAAACACAGAGAAGAGAAATAAAATGCTCATAAATAGTCAGATGTTAATGACCTTCTTTGTGTCCCAGGGTTTGAGCAGTTTCCCCTCGTCCAACACGTTCTCTTCAATGGGAGGAACCGGGTACGGAAACACTGAGGGACAATTTGTGTGAAGAAGAAGTTTTTGAAACAATCATGATTTTAAAAACTGTAGTTTCTAAATCAGACCTTTCAAACCTGAAAGTAAATCAATGAGGAATTAAATCTGTGAGTGCGCAGAAATATTTTAATGTTTAAACAAAACCAGTTCCTGGTCAAATTAAATTCACTAATCTACAACTACAGGTTCTAACTTCTAATCATAATTTCACCACGTGATTGAATTCAACTCACTTCTTCTGCCCTCGCCATCACTCTGACCTGCAGAGAGAGAGAGAGAGAGAGAGGAGAGAGGAGAGGAGAGAGAGAGAGAGAGAGAGAGAGAGAGAGAGAGAGAGAGAGAGAGAGAGAGAGAGAGAGACGAGAGAGAGACAGAGAGAGAGAGACAGAGAGAGAGAGAGAGAGAGAGAGAGAGAGAGAGACAGAGAGAGAGACAGAGAGACAGAGAGACAGAGAGAGAGAGAGAGAGAGAGAGAGAGAGAGACGAGACAGAGAGAGAGAGAGAGACAGAGAGAGAGAAGAGAGAGAGAGAGACAGAGAGACAGAGAGAGAGAGAGAGAGAGAGAGAGAGACAGAGACAGAGAGAGAGAGACAGAGAGAGAGAGACAGAGAGCAGAGAGAGAGAGAGAGACAGAGAGAGAGACAGAGAGACAGAGACAGACAGAGAGACAGAGACAGAGAGAGAGACAGACAGACAGACAGAGACAGACAGACAGACAGACAGAGAGACAGACAGACAGACAGACAGGACAGAGCAGAGACAGACAGACAGAGAGACAGACAGAGAGAGAGAGAGAGAGAATATATATATATGGTAAATAAACAAAAGAACAGACAGTGCAGTTATCCAACACGTACATGATGTGGCGCCCTTTAGCTTCCTAACATGTAACATGTAGTTGACGGTTGTCTCCCAGTGGTTTGAATCATGTATGACCGAGTGTGAGGACCAACACTTCACAGCTCAGCAGCTGTTTGTTCACATTTGTTTCGTCGTGGTTAAATTAACACAACAGAAGATAAAAGTCTCACTTCTCATTATCTGAATCTGAGCTACTGGTTTCGTGGTTGTGTATTTCATGTGTTTGTGTTTTCGCTCGGAGGCGCTCTCTCACCGGAGCGTCGGCTGCTCTGGGGGATGAAGGTGGGTCCTCCTGTGGAGAAGGGGTCTCCTGTGGGAGGGTTCATTACACTGGTGTGGAGGGCTGAGTCGGAGTTGGTCCTGAGGGGCACAGACACACACACAAACACACAAACACAGATTTAAGGAACATACAGAGGAAAATGTTTTTGGTAGAAGCAGCTGAAGCTCCGGTTCCAGCAGAGACATGAAGATATGAAGGTAAGACACATTATTAGAAGTGAAAACACCGACCACAGCTGCACCATGCAAACTAAAAGCCGACGGCCACCTAGAGTTTCTGTTCACAAACGACATTTCATCAAAACCAGATCAGAAGCACGTTTTCAAACACAACAAATCTTTGAGCCTCAGTGATGAAACACGTCTCGTCCTGATCGAACAGAGAAGTGAGTCAACGAAGCTGTTTTCAGACACAAAGATCAGTGTTGTTGTTTACAGCTCATCACCAGAAGATCTGGGATCTCCTCATCCAGAGACACTGACTCAGACACAGACCCTACAGAACACGTCAGTCCATACTTCAGTGCAGATCTGAAAACATCTCCAGGGACGTGGTGGACTAAACAGTTTATCAGAGACCATGTTAATGATCAAAGTGAGAAGATGAGTCAAGGCTGAAGGAAGAAGAGCGAGAATCTGTGATCATTCAGAAAAGGTTCAATCTTTCAATAAAGTCAGTGGAAGAAGTTAGGTTTTCATTTTCACCCACATTTCTCTATCGCGCTCTCAGTCAGTGTGGGAGCTGGAGGAAGAAGAGGAGGAAGAGGAGGAAGAGGAGGAAGAGGAGGAAGAGGAGGAAGAGGAGGATGAAGAGGATTCACCTGTTGAGAGCAGTGGTGGGGAGACGGAACGAGTGGCTTTTATCCCCGGGGAAGTTTCCGGACCAATTCCTTTTCCGTGATCGACAAGAACAAAAAGTTATTTTCCTCCACCGAGTAAGAACATCGAAAAGAGGGAGGGGGCAAAAGAAGGAGAGAAGAAGAGCGCGGGCTCGTGAAGGCAAAGGCAGCCGAGGCAGAGGAGGCTGACACGTCACGTGACTGATGAAGGCTTCCTTCTTCGTTCTGATCATTAAACATTTATTGCCAGGTTCGGAATTTGTAAATATTTAAATAATCATATATGAAACGTATTTTAAGTAAAGATAATGTTTGTCTAAGATAAAGAACATTTCAAACGCAGGATTGAATCAGTTTGAATTATTGACACTAAGAATCTAAGGACGGGACGGAGAGTGAAGACCAGCGTCTTCTTCCTCTTTCACAAACTCAGGGAGAACTTGAGAAATCCCTGAATTCAAGATTTGTACAGGATGGAACACTTGACACAAGTTCAGAGTCTTCTCCAAACTCTGGTGAAATTCCTCTCAAACCCTGAAGTTTAGAAGAAGGAGCCGACACAGTGGGAGCTTCCCAGAGGGAGAGAAGGCAGAAGAAGGAAAACAGAGAAGTGAGAGCTCTTCAGGAGCAGCTGAGGTTTGGAGAGACGCCGACTCTACTCCACTGAGTTTCCTGTTAGCTGAGCAGAGGTTAGTGAAGCCTCAGCACATAAAAACCTTTGTGAAGCCTCAGTGTCACCACATGTGATTCAGATCGGGGGGGTTCCTTGAGCAAAGAGGTCAGAGGTCAGAGACAAGCAGCCCTGAGGCTACTGGGGAGTCAATGTCAGGCTCAAGGGCACTTCAGGAGGAGTTAGTTATCTTTTTAGATGAAATTACATATATATATCTATATAGATATATACATATACTCAAATATAATCAAATACAAAGAACTTGAATTAAGAAAATGTATACTTCTATATTTCTGCCCCTTGTAAACCACCTGATGTGTGAGAGGCTTCAGAAAGGTTCAAGAGCAGAAAAGACAAAACAAGCGTCCCCCACAGACCACCACGTCTCCATGGAGACCGACTGGAGGGGGGTGGGGTTAGAGAGAGGGGTGGGGATAAGACAACGTACCTTCTCCAGCTGGGGTCAGGGGGCGGGGACAGGTAGGCGGAGTTATAAGGTGAGTTGTCCACCTGAGGAGACGACTGGTTAAGGATTTGACCTTTTCATCAAACTTATTGCTTTCGCTTTGTTTAAAGTTTCTCTCTGCACCATATTTCTAATTTAGACTCTGAAAACAATGTTAGAAGTGCATTGCATTAACCTGCTCAGGCACCAGGGGCCAAAGGTTCCCTTTAACTTCAGCCCCTGCTCTTCCACTGGCTCTGTTGTGTGGTAATTTGATAAAACACATCAAGAAGAAAATAATTCTAAATTCTGAACAGTGTTAAATCTACGTTTTAAACAGGACTAGTTTGCAGTGGGAACCAATGAGCTCAGAGCTCCAGCCAGCGGAGGGAAGATGAAATCATTTTACAACAATCTGAAGGATACCGGTCGGTTGCGGTACGGTCGGACCGGAGAGATGAACCGCCGGTCCCTCTGGACTCGCTCCACCAGGCCGTGATGGCGAGTGGACCGGCTGGACTCCAGAGTGGAGGGGAAGGAGCCCTGAGAGAGACACGGAGAAACAGACACTGACCATGTTTGAAAGAGTACACACATTTCAAATTGTGTCGTTCTCCAGGTGCTTTACCGTCCCTGGAACGTTTTCATTACAGAACAAACAGTTGAACATTCATGCAGTGAGGTACTACAATGCATCTTTGTTCATCTGTGGTTTCTAAAGAGTCAAATTGAAAATGTTGCTTTCATGTGATGATTAAACTTGAACTACTTTCTTGAAAAAATCAAGACCTGGTAGAAGAAATTTGGTGCATTGCAGAGACTTGACCTCCCACATTCCTCTGCTCAGAGGAGCTGAGCTGCCAAAAACATCCTGATGCCAAATGAATATCTGACCTCAGAGGAGGAGGAGGAGGAGGAGGAAGAGGAGGAGGAAGAGGAGGAGGAGGAGGAGGAGGAGGAGGAAGAGGATGAGGAGGAGGAAGAGGATGAGGAAGAGGATGAGGAGGAGGAGGAGGAGGAGGAGGAGGAGGAGGAGGAGGAGGAGAGGATGAGGAAGAGGAAGAGGATGAGGAGGATGAGGACGAGGAGGAGAGGAGAGGAAAAGAGAGAGAGACGTGATACTGATAAGAACCCTTTAGCTGATGAGTCAGAGGTGGAGACTGTGTCTCGTTGAAATCAACATAACAATAGTAAAAGTGGAACAGCTCAGACTAGTAGTAGTTTCAATAGTAGCAGTTGTAGTAAGTTGCGGCACCAGTTGGTGGCAGTGTTAGTCAGAGAGCAGGTAGAGTAAACCCGAGGCTCGGGGCGTCACCTGGAAGTCCTGAGGGTTCCTGCCGATCTGGTTGACGTTGGGCAACGAGCCGCCGTAGTACGGACCCTGACTCCTGGCGAGACGGAGCTTCTGAGCCTGGAGCTGACGAGGCAAAGACACAAGAAAAAACAAACAAGGACATCAATAGTGAGAAGATTAACAACTAGATCAACGGGTTCTTTAGCAAGATCAAGAGAGAAACATCATATATTGATGTAAATACGATAGTGTGTAAACAGGGCGTGTGGATGGACTGGATTCTGTGACACTTCACTTGTTACCAGCACCGTCAGGAAGCTCAGCCCTCGCTCCCGGGGACATCAGCCCCAGGTTCACACACAAGTCACAGGATCCTTGTCGTACACAGAAAACCCAACTAACAATGGATCATACACAGAAAATATGAAAGTAACCAGCAGTGAGAATGCCAAAGGTCAGAGGTCACAGTGCCGTGGAAATAAAAAGTTTCCAAACTGGAAGAACACAAAGATCTCAGGATGAAGAAGAGGAGCCGAACACGTAGAAGACGAAGACGTCAACTTGAAACACGAGGAGATTCCAGATCTTCTGGTGAGGAGGCCGACGCTGGTGTGGAGGAGCTGTAAAAACAACACTGATCTGGAGGAGCTGTAAACACAACACTGTCTGGAGGAGCTGTAAACAACAACACTGATCTGGAGGAGCTGTAAACAACAACACTGGTCTGGAGGGCTGTAAACAACAACACTGATCTTTCCAGTTTATACGTCATGTCCCGCCTCCTGCTGCTCAACAGGCTCCGCCCCTTGCATGGCTAATTCCATTGCTGCCAACACATGGTGGTGAATCTGACAAACTGGACCTTTGACTCGAGTGTGTGTCGTGATCACAAGTGAGGTGGAGTGACGACACTTCCACCTCCTCCTCTTACCAACTTCCTGGGGAAAACCCTCAACGATAATGTTACCTCATGAAGTTCTGAGGAACTCTTCACTCAGCCATGAAACTAAAACTGAAGCAGATCAAATGATTTTTACACGACAGGTGAAAAAAGGCCCTTTCCCCTGCTGACCTCTGACCTCAGCCTGAAGCTGCTCTGCCTGTCACGCACATTAAACTGATGTACGTTCTATTTCACACACACACGCACACACACACACACACAGTCCTTGTTTCAGACTAACATTACTGGACCTTACTCAAACATATATAAAACTCAGAGGAAGAATTGAGCTTAGTTAGAATGGGTTCCAGTCCCATCAACGCAGCCGTGTGGCGGTTATCTCCGTCAGTGAACTAATCATTGTCTCCAGAGGAGAATCCTTCTGTGGAGGTTCGGCCCCGATGGACTTCAGGTTGAATCATCTGCTTCGGCCGTGGAGTCGAGAGACGACTGAGCGACTCAGAGCCGGATCACAGGAGCCACGTCCTTTTATTAACGAGGTTTAAAACTCAGGCTGGCTATCCTCCCAACACAGAGGTCCTGTCGACTGGTCTCACACCAGTCCAGACTGGTTCGGTGGCAAAGGAACCTGTTGCTCAGTGATTCCAGGAGCCTCAGTGAAATCCCAACTGATCCAGGAACAGTTCTGCCCTGTCGCTCCGAACCATCCCCGTCCTCTTCCACCTGAGGATCCACAGCTGACCAGTTACTACACGGTCACACCACTGGTTCTGAAACACGTCCCAGTTCTCATCTGCTCAGATGAGCTGGTTGACCCGGATCCTTCTCTAAGGGCTTGGTTAGAAGGTCTCCTGTCAGTTTGATGAAGTGAGGCAGCACGTCACTGTGTTCGAATCCCACAACACAACAAACTACGTGTCCCGCCTACAGACAGAAGAGCCCCCGACTCACTGTGACCTTTATAAAGCACAATATGACTCTCGACCATTCATCAAGGGGAAGCTCGGATGGAAACTACACGTGTTCCTACTGGGTGAACTGGACCGTAGTAGTTATTAGAGTTTCAAGATGAGCGTCAAACATCGTGAAAGAAAACGCAACAGTTTTCACTTCGCAGCCGAACTGAGCAGAAGAAGTTAAAGAAGAAGATGTGTGAACGGAACGTGTACGTGTTGAGTGTCCGTGTCCCGGTGGGTCGCGTCCCGCTGGACCGGGAGATCTGCGGGCGGAGCTCTGTGCGGAGCTGGTCGCATAGTAAACAAGTCGTTAGCTGCGCAGCTAGCGCAGCTAACGGAGGCTAGCTCCGCTAGCGTCGCATCGGAAATGAAGGAAACAAGTTTCTGTTTCGAGTCAGCGACAGAAACTCCGAACCTTGTCCGCTCCGCCTCGTGTCCGGTGGAGCCCTGCGCCCGGCAGCAGGCGCCATGTCGGGCCAGCGGGGAACGTTAACTCGGAGCTTGACAGCCCGGGTTAGGCCTCTCTTCCCCCGGGCAGCTCCGCTCCTCCTGCCCCCGCCTCGCACTCACCCTGGTGGAGGTGATGTCCATCATGACCTCCTGGAAGGCGGCCGTCTCCTCGGCCTGCCGCTGCGTGTGCAGCGCGATCTTCTCACTGAACTTCCTCGGGTTCGAAGCCCCGGCCCCCGGTCCCGACGCGGGTCCGGGTCCCGGGGCGCAGCCGCTTGGACCCGTCGCAGACATGTTCACCAGCGACGGGACGAGCTGACGTAGTGGAACCAGCTCCAGCACAGAGGGGCCGCACGAGCAGGACGCCTCACTCCGACGACACTTCCGAGGACCAAACACACAGACCGGCGCGCAGCCAGACCTGTGTCGATATAAATAAAGTTCTGAATAATAAACTGTATCTTCAGCTCAATAACTCGATTCATCCGGCATGTACCTCTGTGAATCACACAGAACTACACATACTAAACCAACAAGAACATGTGCATCCATTTAAAACCACTTAATACAAACTTACATAACATCAATTATAATATGATTCATCATACTGACGAATGGATCAATAAGCTGTCTGTCTATTAAGGGTCTTTTATTTGTCCCCAACACACACTACATGCACAGAACACACAACACACTGTGAACACACAGGGCAGTGGGTAGAGCTTTTCTAGTCTTGATGACTCAAAGCTCTTTACAGTACAGTTTTACATTCACCCATTCACACACACATTCATACAGAGCATCTATTCGCAGCACTCTGTTATTCTATGCATTCAGGGTTTAGCATCTTGCTCAAGGACACTTCGGCATGCAGATGAATCAGACTGGGGATCGAACTACCGACCTCCTGGTTGGAGGATCGACCACTCTGGCCCTCAGCCACAGCTGCCCGGGGAGCAGATGTTGGAGGAGTGAGGTGCCTTGCTCAGGGGCACTTATGTAGTGGGGATAGGGAGAGGCCTCTTGGACTTGAACCGATCCAGGACTGGTCCATCCTCTAGTCCAGGTACTTTCTTGTCATTCCTGTGGAACCAGTGACCTTCCAGTCTGATGTCCTTCTTTTCTACCACTAGTCCTCCACCGCTCCATTCTGCTCCCTGTCCAATACAAACGTAGAAGAATAATCTAACTTAAAGGTATCAATACAAAATAAATAATGAAATAAATATGATGTCTTGCATTCTTATTAATTGGCAGTGCTTCTCAAGTCAATATAATTCCTCAGTAAAGATAAAATAAAACTGAGACTAAACAGAACAGGTGAGCTGGAGTCTGGTCTCCATGGTAACAGCTTCTCACCTGCACAGTGCGAGGTCAAATCACAACAAGGCCCGCCCACTTTCAGAAAACAAGTCTGTTCGACTTAAACCGAGCGGAGTGAGACATCCTCTCAGACACATACTAGCTCTGACTTATGGGAGGAGGTGTCAGCGCGCCACCTGCCGGCAGATTCCAGCCACTGCCCCGTTCCAACTTCCTGAGTCAATTATAGGGACGATCGTGATTGGTTCTTTCAGTGGCGCTTGTTAATATGGTGCTGGGGCTCCGCCCACTCGAACATCTTGAGAACATAAGTTAATTAGATCATAATTTACTGGACGTCCTGGTTGAGCGTTTTATAAAGACTCGTTTCTGTCTAAATACTTTCATCAGCTAAAGTGTTTTAAATATACTGACGACACCTTTTTAATTCTGCTCAGGTCTCAGAGGAGGAGAATTAAGAACACATGAGTGTCCTTATTTTATTATATGGAGGAGAGGAGATGAGAGATGGGTGGGGGGGGAGAGAGAGAGAGAGAGAGAGAGAGAGAGAGAGAGAGAGAGAAGATTGATATTTCAGGTCACTTTTATTTTCTCAGTGAAGTTCCAACAAACAAGTTACTACAACATATCTTTTTTTTTAAGAACTCATAAATAATACATTGTTTTCCCCGTCATGGTGCTCAGTGTGTTACCAGAGGCACTTTTTAACTTCAACAAAAAAACATTTTATCACAGGAACAATTGTTGACATCAGGAAGAGGATCACTGGAGTCCGGCTGAATGAGTCCATCCCAGTGATCAACTGAAGGTCAGGTGAGTCAGCTGCTGGTTCCAGCCTCTCAGCAGGAGGCCGACCCCCCTGACTGACCTGATCCCCCAACGTGAGGCCAGACCTGCAGCGTAGTCCAGGTGAGGGCCACACCGCTCCAGTATGGCACGGCTTAATGGTCTCAAGACCAGGTCCCCAGGTCCCCAGGTCCAGTCAGGAGTCTTTGGACGAGCTGGAGCCTGAAAGCGCCCCCCCCCGCTCGCCAAGTGGACAAATCCATGTCCCCCCTCCTCCTTAGGCAGAAAGAGGACACCCATCTCTCATCTCCTCTCCTCCATATATTAAAATAAGGACACTCATGTGTTCTTAATTCTCCTCCTCTGACTCCTGAGCAGAATTAAAAAGGTGTCGTCAGTATATTTAAAAACCTTTAGCTGATGAAAGTATTTAGTCAGAAACGAGTCTTTATAAAACGCTCAACCAGGACGTCCAGTAAATTATGATCTCAAGATGTTCGAGTGGGCGGAGCCCCAGCACCGTATTAACAAGCCGCAACTGAAAGAACCAATCACGATCGTCCCTATAATTGACTCAGGAAGTTGGAACCGTGCAGTGGCTGGAATCTGCCGGCAGGTGGCGCGCTGACACCTCCTCCCATAAGTCAGAGCTGGTATGTGTCTGAGAGGATGTCTCACTCCGCTCGGTTTAAGTCGAACAGATGTGTTTTCTGAAAGTGGGCGGGCCTTGTTCTGATTTGACCTCGCACTGTGCAGGTGAGAAGCTGTTGCCATGGAGAAGGTGTCCCTCCTTCCCTCAGCCCAAACATTTCATGTTCCCTGATGTAACGTGCACCGTGTAGTTGAACTCCTAATCACAAAGTGCAAAAAGTTACCACTTTGCATAACATCACACAAACACATACATGCAGAATCGCACAAAAACTCAAAGATGTATGCAAATCCTGACACGTGACATGTGTTGGTAGGTCTCCATGTGTGTTTCAGCATGTGAGGCGTTTGATGTTCGGTGGAGCTGATTGGACGTTACCTCTTGAAAGGCGCTTCATCACTGAAGCTCAATGCATCCTGGGAGAGGTTGGGCCGGGGGGGGGTCCACCAGCTGGACCCTTTGCTGAGGTGCAGCCTGTGAAGGAACCTTTGAAATGGACATCTGGTTCCATCGCTCTCACACAACAGGTCATCAAATGGACACTTTTATTTATTTATTTATTTGTTATTATACTATATTTTCTGTACTTTTGTGTTGTGTTGAAAACTCAATAAACATGTACACATGAATAGTAGAATCTGTTGTGATGATGGAGCTGAGCCACAGCACCGAGGTCCTGCTGAGAGAAGCTCTCCACCAGTAACCAGCTGATACAAAACATTGAGCTTCAGTCAAAGACATTTCTCCCACAACATTCTCCACCTGCTCTCTGTCGTCTCATCCACATGAACCGTTACACGTGGAGAACATTCGTGTCACATGTGAAACATAAACAGGCTTTTGTGGCGTTTTCCTGGTTGTTATTCATAAACAAGACTTTATTCATCAGACCAGTGTGTGAGGTTCAGGAGGATCAGCTGTGTCCCGGCTCCGCCTCCTTCAGAGGACGTGAGCGAAGGCCAATCAGAATCCACACGTCTGGAGTGACCAGCTTCACCCACAGGTATGGCTGTTGCCCAGCAACAGAGCTGATGTACCGTTACATGATACTTACCTTCTACATGGGAATATGGAGAATCTGGATTAAAAAGTTTTTTATGTAACGTGATGTAAAACTACAACTTCACTCTTGTAAATAACTTTTTTGCTGCAATATTAAAATGTTACTCAATTAACTTAACAAAAACAAGACAGCACGTTTACAAATGTCTCCCTCAGTGTGGACAGCAGGCGTCACGGAGCCTCCTGACGAGATCACACGATGCTCCTGATCCTCTGA
>CM076722.1:718137-801827 GCA_038501795.1 Pseudopleuronectes americanus
ATACTTTATGATACTTTGTGATACTTTATGATACTTTAGGATACACTGTGATACTTTGTGATACTTTATGATACTTTGTGATACTTTGTGATACTTTGTGATACTGTGTGATACTTTATGATACTTTGTGATACTTTGTGATACTTTATGGTACTTTATGATACTTTATGATACACTGTCATTGGATCTTACTTGTTCTGTTTCCGCAGCAGCAGTTGGATGTGGCTGAACTCGGGTCTCTCCGTCGGCTCCTCCGCCCAGCAGCGCTGCATCAGCTGACCCAGCTCGGGACTGTGGACCTGAGGGTCGACGCTCGGCCTCAGGCACGGCCACTCGCCCAGAACCACCCGGTCCACGATCTCTGCAGAGGGAGGGTATCAGACGTGTGAGCTGTCTCCTGCAGCGACTGGACCAAATCTGAGGACATTCCCTCAAGGCCTTGTTGAGATGTCCACAAGGACTTTATGTACAAAAAGACAAACCAAAAACAAACTCCATCCGGCCACTAGGTGTCGCTGGAGGCAACGTAAAAAGACTTCAGCCGTTTTTAGAGATTTAAAAAAGTTTAGTTTAGAATTTTGAATTTTGCCTTTTGTATTGATAGGTTCAGGTATGATGAGACCAGACCAGACAAGATAATCATGTGTCAGCTCGGTGGACAACAGAATCTTTAGCAGAGCACCTGCTCGGTACCTTTAGTGCTGAGCGGGTCTGCCTCCAGGTAAAAGGCTCCTCGGCGCAGTGCCACCTCCTGGAGGATGATGCTGAAGCTGTAGACGTCTCCTTTCTGAGTTCCCTGAGGCGGGGGGGACTCCATCCTGAGCAGCTCTGGAGCCATCCACAGTCTCTCTGGAGGGGGGGGGGTTCTGTTAGATATACTGTTACACTGCATTCCATTATATCTGTGGTTATGTTTATGTTGCACCTGATCATGTTAAAGCTCTTTTGTGTTGAAAGAAACATTTTAAAACCTGATTTCATTGATGAATGAATATTAATGTGATTTGTAGTGATACTGAATCAGTCTGTAGTAAAACTGTAAATAAAATATCCTCCACTTCATCCCACTGTACAAAGTTAAGCCAAAATATCTCTGAGACAAACGTCCTCTGGATTCTGAGCAGTAATGATCGTGTTGGGGAGCCGTGGTGTCAAGGTCCCACTCAGTATTTCAATAAGTTGTTTTGGTCCATGTCCCGTCTGCTAACACGGAGGAGGCGGGGTTTATGACCAATACTGCAGCCAGCCACCAGGGTGCGAGGCGGAGACTCACGGGCGTAGTAGGCGTGAGCGTCTTTCCCCGAGTCGGCGTCGTAGCGAAAACTGGACAAACCGTAGTCTGTGATTTTCAGGACGAAGCGATTGTCCACAACACAGTTGGACGACTTGAGTTTACCATGAGAGACGATGACACTGTTGTGGAGGAAGACCATACCCTGAAAGAGAGAGAGAGAGAGAGAGAAGGAGAGAGAGAGAGAGAGAGAGAGAGAGAGAAGGAGAGAGAGAGAGAGAGAGGCCTGATGACTCACTGACTGACTCAGAGAGAGACAGAGGTATGGAAGGTAAAAGGCGACACGTACCTTCACAATGTCGTTGATTAGAGAATATTTGAACATCCAGTCCAGAGTGATGCTGTCGTTCTCCAGGATGTCCTGAAGACACAAGACAGGTTACACTGAGAGAGAGAGAGAGAGAGAGAGAGAGAGAGAGAGAGAGAGAGAGAGAGAGAGAGAGAGAGAGAGAGACATACAGACAGAGAGAGAGAGACAGAGAGGCAGACAGACAGACAGAGAGAGAGAGACAGACAGACAGACAGACAGGTACCTGCAGACTCCCTCGAGGACAGTACTCTGTGATGATACAGATGTTGGGCGGGTCGATGCACGCTCCGATGAACCTGGTCAGATGTTCATTCTGAACGTCGCGCATCTAAAACAACAACAACAAACGGTTTCATCTCAGACACACACACTTACAAAGCTCCAGATAAATGAAACACTCACGTGTTTGAGTTCGAACAGAACCGTCCTGTTCAGCTCGATGCGTTTCCTGTTGGTGTATTTGATGGCTATGATGTTTCCCTGCAGAGAGACAAGAACCTCGGAGCTTCAAACCCACAACCTGCGACCGACAGCTCACATTTCATCTTTGTCTTTTTCATTTCATCATAACACAAAGAAAACACACACTGACCTTGTAGTAACCAGTCTTTGCAAACACCTGCATGTTCCCATCTGCCGTCATCAGGGAGCCGTAGTTAGAGCCTCTCTGCAGACACACACATCATCAGTGTGTGTGTGTGTTTGTATGTGTGTGTGTGTGTGTGTGTGTGTGTGTCTGCTGACCAGTGACAGTGTGATCCTGCTGCCGCTGCGCAGCACTTTGTCCAGGTTGCTCATCTGGATGTTGTCCCAGGTGATTCTCCAGAGCTGAGCCACCAGCTCCTTCTCCAGTTTCATCTTCCTGCAGAAAGAAGCGTGTTTCACTTGAGAAACACAAATCTGTCCTGTTTTAGAGATGTTCACACACACTGGAACACAGTCAGACACAGTCACACAACAAACTGTGTCTGCTGTCAGTGTGTTGATAGAGTGACCCCTGGTGGCGTGAACAAGCAGCTCTCACCTGTAGACGAAGACAGCGATGATGAGGCTCATGGTGAAGATGAAGAAGAGCACGATGGAAACCATCTGTTGAATTGTGACCGTTTCTGACAAGAAGTAGAAGAACTTGTTTAAAAACCCTCAGATGCAACAATGACACAACATTAACTTGCTGTCGGCCATTTTATTTAGAGCTAAAACACAAATGAAGAAATAAAATGAAGACGCGGACTTTACTGACTAGCGAGGCAGACGGGGTTGTCGTTCTTGAAGCCGCAGACGGGAACATCGGGAGGACAAGCTCCGCCCAGCCAGTGCACCGTGGTTCCAGGTATGGCCGTCAGATGCTCCTCCAAACTGTTATACACCAAAACTATCTGGAACCAAAAGCTACAGTTTATCTCCAGGTCCCAGATCAGGATTTGTGTTCATGGTTTGAATTGATTGTTCCAGTTCTATGGATCCAGCTCAGAGAATCTGTAGTTTTTCATTGTGACGAGGTTTGAATCCTGTTTCATGTTGTTGGAAACACATGTAAACTGATGTAAACACCAAACAGCAGCTGCTGCATCTGTAGAGAACTTTACAATTCATCGTCTTCTGGATATAAACACAGCGGCTGATTGGACAGCACGTCTGACACGTCTGTCCGTCTGGAGAGCGCTGGCCAATCAGAGCAGACTGGGCTTCATCAGGAGGGAGGGGGGTTTTAAAGAGACAAAAAAAACATGTTTGACCTTCGACCTCTGGAATCAAATCAGTCAAACTGATTGTTTGTATTAATCTGAAGAAATTCCCTCGAGGTGTTCCTGAGATGTCGCGTCAACAAGAATGGAATGAAGAGTTCGAAAACATTATGCCTTCGACCACTGGGTGTCGCCAGTGAGAGGTAATACAAAGTCAGTTGTGTGTGTGTGTGTGTGTGTGTGTGTGTGTGTGTGTGTGTGTGTGTGTGTGTGTGTGTGTGTGTGTGTGTGTGTGTGTGTGTTCACCTGGAACGTGCTGGTGTCGGTGTCGATGTCCCACAGAGCGAAGTCCGTCTCTCTGTCTCCATTCTCGTCCAGGTGGACCAGTCCTGTTACACCTACAACACAAAGTCCAGCCTGTTGTTATACAGTCGCTGACACGTCACTCATAAGACCTGGACACCCCCCCCGCTTCACACAGGGAAAATAGAAATAAGAATCAGAGGTTAATTACAGCCAATTAGCAGATCACCATGGCAACATAGCAGTTAGGTACCAGCAGAGGTCGTCATGACAACGTGAAGAAAACTGAATAATAAACAGAACAGTTGTTTTTAACATCATTTTTACATAAACATACACAATGACAAAAAAGTCCAAATACAAATAACTAAAAAGATGAAAAATCTTTGAGAAACATTAAAATTTGTGTTTTATAACCTCCCACCTAAGTGTGAGTGTGTGTGTGTGTGTGTGCCTGTATGTGTGTGTCTGTCTTGATTCTTGACGCGCGCACGCACGCACACACACACACACGCACACGCACACGCACACGCACACGCACACGCACACGCACACACATACACGCACACGCACACGCACACACACAGTTTTATTTGTTCCTGGTAAGAGAGGCAGAGCTTTCCAGATATGAGATTGTGTGTGTTTGTCTATGTGTGTGCGTGTCATTCGTTAATAAATAATGTATTTTATTGAATAAAAAAATATAATAATATAATATGATATTTGATAAAAATTATGAAAAAATAAAGCTGTTAGCACAGAAATCTGAATCTTTTTAAAAGATAAACATGAAACTCAAGTTTGTCTTTAGGGAATTTCTTCATATTTTGACCAGATGTCACTCAAAGACAAACCGATTAGATTTCAGAGGTCAAAGGTCACAGTGACCTCATATGAGTTAATGTATGTCTGACACTTTACTGGTCGGTAGAAGGATAAACCTGCAAGAGGTCATTTTATTTCTACTTATTTGAAATCAAAATTCATTTTATATCTAATTTCCCTTCTCCGTTTGATCTGTGACGCTGTGCCACTCAGGAAGTGATCCTCATTTATGAGTATTAATATTTAAAAGAGGGTAAGAGGCCACAGTAGTTATATATATACAAAGAGAGAGAATGAGTGTGTGGGAGAGAGAGACAGGGGGGAGGCAGAGCAATAAGATTTCATCTGAGATAATATCCATGACGAATCGGACATGTGCAGTGGGAGAGCGGCTGTAGAGGGAGATCAGATTACAGCTTCCTCTGGCTGACGTTTCCGCTCCATTAACTAATGGACAGACGCCGCGTCAGCACAGATCTGTTGCTTCAGATCTCAACGTGCAGACAAACGTGAATCATGATCCTTGTCTTCAGAGCAAAGGAGCGAGCGTGACGTTGTGAGAGGCCGGACTTTACAAGCTGCTGCTGCTGTGCTGGACACATTAACACACTGCTTTCACACCGAGCCCCTCCCCTCTGCTTCTGAACGCAAACTAAACCGAACATCATTTCAGCTTCATTTATTGCACCGTCTTAAAATGCTGTGTTTCAAAGTGCTCACATACAGGCCCTCCAGAACACGTGAGAATCATGTGAGGAACATGTTTGTGTTGTTGTGAAGGAGTCGGACCCGACAATCTGCTGCTGCTTCTCAAACACTGACTCCATGTCTACGTCTGATAAACAGTTTGATAATCGAACCTGAACTTTCCACTGAACTTCAGTACAAACAATCTGACAGCACTGTCACCAAGCTGCTCCACAGCTCCCCTAGTGGTGAGCCGATTCAGCCTTCATGTATTTATCGAGTGTGATTAATTCATTTATTCTTTAAGAGCAAACAGTGACTCCACATTATTCACTGAGCAAACAGAACTGAAGTCTCTAACAAACACAGCGGCTACAGGTGGTCTATCTCCTCCGGACAGCTGGAGCCTGTTGCCTGGTAACCGGTGTCACCAGGCTCCTCCTGGCCGCGGATCATAAATCACAGATTAGAGGAAGCTGACAAACCTCATTATAACATGTGTGCTCTTTAATCACACATCAACACAGAGCAGCAGCAGGAGGCACGAACACACAACCTCACGACTTCATATGGAGTCAGAATTTCATGTTGAATGTATTATTGGACGTACGCAGGTCTTCAGTTATTGGACGGATCAGAGGAAACAGCTGGGTGGGGAGAACGTTGGTGTGATTGAGTGACAGGAATGAGATGAAGTGACAGGAGAGAGAAACACGTTCATGACTCAGGCTGGGTCACATGACTCTGGGTCACATGACTCGGGCTGGGTCACATGACTCGGGCTGGGTCACATGACTCGGGCTGGGTCAAATGACTCGGGATGGGTCACATGACTCGGGCTGGGTCACATGACTCGGGCTCCAACAGCAAGTGGCCAATCGTCAGCATGACTCCGGGCTGAGGACTTAACGGCCCTGACAGAGTTCAGTTTGAGTTCAGAGTTTACAGCCTGATAAACGAGACAAGGTTTTACAACTGGGTTCACATTGTAAAGTCACGCGTCAGACATGGGAACTTTTATCAACATCATTCATCCACTGACCTGACGAGGAATCTTTTTACTACAGTATTTGGTCGACTGACGCACTTCAGTTTACACTACGAGTCACATTCATTGAGCGCTTCTCTATTACAGCTAAAGTTTGCGTTGGACTTGTGATTGGTCGAGGGGCGGGACTTGACAGATTAAAGTCTGCCAGTGTGCCATTAAATCACCGTCAAGTGATTCACCGGCGACAGCTTCATTTGTTGGTCTGCATATTCCTGTGATGGGAGTGCAGTCGTCAGCCGGCAGGGCCTCTGCAGACCTGAGGCTCATTTATGCTCAACATTAAAACAGAAACGGATCAAAAGCTTTCAGATATGGACGAAACCGAGGAACTGGAGCAGCACCACTGGAAATGGTGGAGGGGCAGTGTAGCTAGTAGTTCCAGAGAGGCGCTTCAGGCTCTGACTACGAGGATCGTTATCACAACCTCCTCCACTGTCGACATGTTTGTTGATGTTGCTGAGGAGTTGTTCTGAACGTTTGGAGTCGTACAGTAAAGCATCATCATCCCGTCCTCTGGGGACCATGAATAAAATCTTTGAGGAAATCACAAGCATCGTTTTCCTCCAGCTCTCGACAGTTAGAGGCCACGGCCGAGGTCACAGAAGGCGATGACAGCAGTGACGTTAATGGAGGATGGATGCAAGGAAAAACAAAGAGTAGGTGGGGGGGCAGGGGGGTGGGGGGGACAGAAAGAGCTAAACAAATAACCTGCGTGAAGACATCTGACCCCAAAGTACAACCCTGGTGACCTCTGAGCCAGCAGCCCTTCAAAATAAATCCCCATCTCGACTCCAGAGCAAACAGCTCGACCTGGAGAAACAAACATGGACGAGGAGACAGATCCATGGAAGCTGCGTGGACAGACCAGGTCGCCGGCTGAGGACAAACCAGTCTGACCTGACGGAGGAGAACCGAGGAGAGAGCACACAGAGCCTCTCTGCTCCGTCAGCTGGGTGCTTGCTGTGTTTTGGAGAAACGACAACAGAGTTTCGTCTCATTCGTCAAATGAATCTGAGGCTGAACTCGATCCTGAAGCTCGTTCCCACAGAAACAACTGGTCTCCAACCAGAGCCGTCACCAGAACACCAACCAAGACAACCTGGAGAGTCCACTAAATGAATGATTTCCATCAGGTCCAATACGACATCAGATCAGGATCAATCCGGTCATATCGATGTCTGTCAGAACACATGTTACATTCCTTGCTCCTGAGTGAAGGTTGTGGTTTTAAACTCTTTATGAGCAGAGAATCAGGAACATTTCAATCTGATTCTTACTGTTTGACGTGATAAGCACGTAGGCAGCCTGCTGAACATTATTGTTCACGTACTTGCTTAGATACTATACGTGTTACTGCAACATTCCAGTAGGGGGCACATCACAGAGCTTCTCCTATCTTTCTGCCACTTCTGGGTTTGTGCAGAGAACATTAAGTTCACCAGGTCCAACAGCTCTTCAGAACCCACTGTTCTGATTCCGCAGCCATCTTGTGTACGCGTCATTAACAAGTAGATTCTGACCCTTGAACTTTCTCACTGTGCTTGCACAACAATTTATTGATATACTTGTTTTGATGAAGTTATATTGCATAAATTATTGATTTGGTTTTATTGCCCTGAGGATCAAAGTTTATTTCTTTCTTCTCGGTTCAGTTATGATGATAATAAAAATATGAATCCATCACTGTATGTACAGACCTTAAACATTCTGCAGATGGTTGACTCATATTTATTAATCTCTTTCAGGAATATTTCAGTCCTGGTAGATTGATCAACACCATCAGGGTCACAGAGGTTAAATAATAATTGTTTTATGGCCGATGTTTGCTTATTGTTTTTCTGTTTTCTTTTCTTTGCATTGTCCCACAGTTTTATATATAACCTATATTTATTCTTCCTGTTCTCAGACGGAGCCACGTGTCTCCGACCTGCAACTTATTAAAAGACAAAGTGGAAACGATTCCGGTGACATCTCCTCCTGCTGAAAACGGAAAGGAGCTTCCAGACAAACCAGAGGAACCAGAGGAACCAGAGGAACCAGTGAGCTGAGCCTCCCTCTGCGTTTCCTCTCCAGGATCCAGAGGAGAAGCAGAGAGGAAACATCTGCTTCTCCCCCAAAAGGAAAGAATAAAACCAAACCCATGATCTTTTCCAGTTTCGCTGACAAAAATCCACATTTTCATTCATAGCAGGTTTTTGCTCTATAATCGTTCTGCCTGGAGGTAAATTGTTGTTTTTGATCCTTTTGCTTCCCGACAGCAAAGTCTCCTCCAAAACTAATTTCCCCTCATCTCATTGATATTCACAGACATGACACTGTGAGCCCAGGTCTGAAATAAGAGAAACACAAGTTACCAGTTGTTCTACTGTAGAACATGATGATGTCACAGTCAAGCTGACCATTGACCTTCAATATAAATGTGTAAATGCTTGAATTAGACATAAACCTTTTGTGAGTTTACAGTGACCTTTAACATCGACCTGTGGGTGTGCGTGTGTGGGTGGGTGTGTGTGTGTGTGTGTGTGTGTGTGTGTGTGTGTGGGTGTGTGTGTGTGTGTGGGTGTGTGTGTGTGTGTGTGTGTTTTATATGTGTAAAAAACTCTTTATAAACTTATTTTTGATGATCTATAAAAGGTTATGTATATGTCAAAATAAAATAATCAGATCAGATTCTGGCTGTGACGAGATGTGATGAGAAGTTTCATCAGAATCAGCTGATCTGCCTGAACGATGAAACCAGATATAACTTCAGATCGAGCGAAACTGTCCAGAGATCAGTTTGACTGTAAAATATAAACATGATGAGTCTTTTCTCACCAGACAGAACGTCCAGAATGTTTTACGTCTATACTTTGATAAGTTAGTGGAGCAGAGGGACTTCATTCTGAGAATCAGTGGTGAGGACGACACAACTCATTCTATCCCGTGCTTTTATTGTGAAAGAGCAGGCAGAAGTAACTGAGGTAAGAAGTTTGTTTTAGTAAAACTAATGATCAGATGAGCTCCACGATGAGTTCCATCACAACGTCCAGGATCTCAAGGCTCTGCACGTAGATCCAGATGTTCAGGCTCTAACCACACCCTGCAGATGTTAGCCTCTTCAACCAGAGCAGCTTCACTCACACACATTTAGTCCAGACTCATATTAACAACAGGTCCACAGACTCAAAACACGTCTATGCACCATCTGGTTGTTGCAGCAGCGCAAGAGGTGATATCGTGCCCCCCCCCCGTGATGATGAATCAGAATGACAGTGAACTGACCGTGGTACGTTCGATTCCACATCCTCTTGGTGACGTCTGTCCCCGGAGGACGACCGCCGGTCACAGACAAGCTCTCGTTCAGAGCTCGAGTGTAGAGCATCAGGCCGTCGTAGAAACCTCCAGCGATGATGTTCATCTGGAAGACAGGAGCACAGAGGAGACTGGGTTCCATTCTCTAGGTTCTCCTTCTTCCCTGTGAAGAGCTCGACGTGAGGATGTGGATCCACAGGTGGAAAACATCTGGAGTGTGGACGAGTCGTCTGCGTGAACCTCAGACACGGAACAGCTGTGGAACCACTTCCTGTCCCTGCAGCTCAGGGAGGAGATCTGGGATTTGAACCAAGCTTCGTGAATCATCACTAAAAACACAGTGCTCAGATTTACAAGATGTCTACTCACATCTATTATGAGTGACAATAACTCCATCACTACACCTCACGTCATAACTGCCCCTTCAGGGTCAGTGTGTGTGTGTGTGTGTGTGTGTGTGTGTGTGTGTGTGTGTGTGTGTCTCACTGGTTTAACTCCATTAACATCCACCTGCTGCTGATTAACTGAATTCACAGAGCTGCCAGACAACCTGCCAACCAACACACACACACACACACACACACACACGCACACGCACACGCACACAGACGTGATGGACTATGATCACAACATGTCTCCTCACGTCTTCTACCATCAGGAGCTCCTCGGTTCCTCTGCTTCTTCATCTCCATCAGACGTTGTGTATAACACTTTGAACATGAGCCCTGTTGTGTTGTTGTGTTGATGTGTTGTTGTGTTGTTGATGTGTTTATGTGTTGTTGTGTTGGGTTCCTTCAGCACCTGTGTGTGTCCCTGGAGAGGATCCTCACATGGGACTGAGCTTCATTCACTGGTCACTAAGTTGTGTTTGACTCGTGTTGAGTTCAGAACAGAGGAAGTTGATCCTTGTTAACATCTGTGAGACAAACTGAGAATATGAGTCAAAATCTGATTGATTGATTTGATAATAATTTAATATGTTGTTAATAATGATTTAATGTAAAGTGTACATTGTTCGGTGAAAGACATCCGTCTGTACACCGGCTGGCTCTGTGTGTGATATGTCACCATGGCAACAGATGAAGTGACATCAGGACTAAATGAGCTTCTTCAGATTGAAGCGTTTGACTCTGATAATCACAACAACCCGGTTTCCTCTGGTTTCCTTCAAATCGTCTCCGTCCACCAGCAGCAGGGCCGGAGGACGGAGACGTCTGTCCACACGGAGAAGGATCCAGATTCATCTGAGCTGTGACAATGATATACTGAAAAGACATTTAAGAATTTAGTCCAATAAATGATTTCAAGAGTCAAAACACTCAGTTCTAATATTTATGTCCCTGAGCAACAGTTTCTTTGATCCACAGATCCATCGGATTCCCTTCAGGAGAACAGAAGAACATATTCTAAGACTCCCCGTGTGTAACATGGACTCACCAGCGTGTCCTCGATGGTGTAGTTGAACATCTGGATGGCGTCCGTCTTCAGGTTGTGGACGAACTCTCCGTACTCTGGATTCTGAGGCTCTCGATACGTCAGAATCTTCACACTCTGAAACCAGGAAGAGGACGGATTTCAAATAACATACATTTGTAAATGTTTTTATTTACACACACACATTAAATATCTCTTTTGACGACTATGACATAACAATAATTAAACTTATACACATGAAGACAGAGCTACAGATCTCATAAGGGGATCTCTTGGAGGGGAGGGGCTTAAACCTTTTGACTCATGAACTGTTATATACAGTCATTGATCATCTTTATATACAGTCAGTGAAAATACTGCACCTGAAACGCCTCCCTGGCCACGGCGTCCTCCTCGTCCCCGCGGGCCCACGGCCGTCTGTGCTTCAGGTTCAAACTGTCTCCGAACACGTCGATGTAGAAGAAGACGTACTGCTCATGGGGCAGGTCAGCACGCCGGAACTGGACCATCAGCTTCCTGAAGACATCGGGCGAGCAGCAGACGAACATCACTGTGAGAGGAGAGACGCTGAGTCAGCGGTTCACAAAGCTGAGATATTCTGCCACTCTGTGTAGTGACCAGCAGGGGGCGACTCCACTGGTAGTTTCTATAGAAGTGACCTCCTAATATGGTTACTGAAGCTTTTAACAACCAAGATGGCACTGAACACAATGTGAAACAGGCTTCAGATCAGCAGGACGTCAAACTGTTGTTTCTACTTTTCAATCGAGTTCAAATCTCAACATCCAATCAGGAGCAAACGTGTTGAACTCTCAGTTTGTTGAGAGAGCGCCTGTCGGGACGAGCTCGGTCCAGAGGGACAGGACGCTGTCCAGAGCGTCCTGTCCCTCTGGACCGAGCTCGTCCCGACTCTGCAGCGGCCGACAGAATCAATATGTTATTGAGTTATTGATCATGAGAAAGATGCCAGGAGGTCACTCCCACTCTGTACTCTGTAAAACAAGAGTTCATAATTTGTTCTTGTGATGAAGAGACTTGAGTCTTAAAAACACACAAGTGAATTTATGAATAATTAGTAGAATTCAGATTATTCTTTTTTTTTCACGCAGTTTTCAAAGAGAAGTGATTTTGTGATTTCAATATCCAGAACAATCCAAAACAATTGTACAAATGTAGGTTTTAAAAGGCTATAAAATTAAAAAAGTGTTGTTGAAAAGCAAACAAAAGAAATAAATTAAACTTAAATTAGTCTCTGGCGAGATCAGGATAAATTGTCAACCTCTGATTCTGAACTTTTTACAGCCTGATGTTTTCTTTACATGTCTGACTCCTCCTGTAATATTAATATTATTTAACAGTTTAAAATGTCAAATATTAAACGTATCCCTTCTGAACATTCTTGAAACCCTGGAACCTCACTGAGAGCTTCTCAGTGTCGTCACTGAGACTCGGAGCGTCCACAGTCTCCTGATTCCTCTCGGACCTGATCTCGGTGTCGGAGCCTCAGGAAGTCTCGGGAGACGTGAGGACATTCCTCGGGCGGACCCGTCCCCCAGCCTCTATTGTTCCACACTTTAATAACCTCTGAGCAGGAAGTGAGCGTGAAACCACAGGAGCCACACGGGGCTCAAAGCTTCTTCCATCGATACCAACTGAAAAAACCCTGCTACAAACTCCCTGATGTCACAGAGAAGAAAATCCTGAACTAAGAATAACTTGAGGGAACGCTCTCACTCAATTCATGCTGTATACACGCACACATACACGCACACATACACATACAAGCACAAGCACAAGCACATGCACACGCACACACACACACAAACACTTTAGTTCATGAGGTTAAAGGTCGTCTTCAGGGAAATGAATAATTTAGATGCTAACGTTTTTAAATGTATCACGCTTCATCTCAACCAATCAACTAACGATACACTTGCCATAAAAAATATTCTTTTAAGTTGTCGGTGCAAAGCAAATTCACAGGGAGGCTACAGAACCTCATTCTTTAGTTGATTCCATCATTTGAAGATGTAAACACACTGAACAGTGGGTTTAGGTGAACAGAGCTTCGGATGCATCAGGGTTGACGAAGAATTAACGACTTGACTGATAATGATCCGAGAGCAGGAGATGATGAAACTCTTTGTAAGTGATGCGTCAGGTCCACTGGGTTTCACAGGTCAGAGTTCAAACACCAGGAAGAGCAGAGATGTTCTACAGGAGGAACCTGGATCACACCCCCGCCCCCGACCTCTGACCCCTGCACACTTCCTGACTCCAGAGATGACCTGATGTGGAAGTGGTCGTCTCGGATCCCAACAGGACGAACCAGCAGCACCTGGACCCTGATCATGTGACCTGAGTCTGCTCAGTAGCATCAGAGGAACCCGTCGCTCTCTGCAGCTGCTCTGATCGGATCATGTCTCCGGATCCAGGATTTCATTTTCTCTTTCTTGAACATCGTGAGATGAGACGTTTTTCAACAAGAATAATTCAGGAACATTGATGAAAAGTTTAGGGGCTGATATTTTTGAGTTTGTGCAATTTGTTGAGGATCCAAATAAAGATGTGGATGGAGTGAATGTGGAGGAGGCGTCATAAGGAGGCTGGAACTCTATCGAGTGACAGTCCAGCTTAACAACGATTATAAGATTCTACACTTTAAGACTCTGTCATTGTTCCTGACTGTGAAACTACGGCTGCTTCCAGAGATGCAGTGAACTCCACTGATCCTCCACAGCTTCTCCAGAGTTTGTGCACGTTCTCCGCCCGGCTCCCGAACATGAGGTCTGCAGAGAGGAGTCCCAGTGAGCTGCTCCCACAGTCCAGCTCTCAGCGATGTGCACGCTTCACACCACAGGCGAGATGTTGCACTGGGACATTTAGCTAGAGAACCCAACAGGAGAAGTAGAACCAGGAGAACAGCTGGAGAACCTGGTGGAGCGTTTAGCAGCTGAAGATGTTGACCTCAGGAGGTGGAGAGCAAACACATTAAAGAGAGAAACACAACAAACACATCATCGTGGTTCCGTCACTGCTTCTTATCAAGTTTACACTTTAACGTCAAACCTGTGTTGGACCCACTCGGCTCCACAAGCCTAATAAGGACATGTTGCTGAGCCGAGCTGTGGAGTGTAATTGAAGCGGAGCCACTGGAGATCCAACATGGCCGACGCTGCAGGTGTCATTATGCAGATTCAGAACATTCCTTTCCTTTATTTGGTCAAGTTATGAAGCGTAAACGCAGCAGCCTGAACTCTGCCAGCATCTTGTCTGAGAGCAACGTGTCACCTCCGACACTTTCTTTGTGTTTCTAATAATCATACAATAAATCTGCGTGAGAGCTCGACGAGCCGAGCTGCAGATGAAGAGAAGCAGATGGAGTGTGGACGTAAATTGCACTGTAAACTCTGACGTGTACAGTCACAGAGGAGCCCCCCCGCAGCTCGACACACACACACACACACACGATTATGATGAAAGATCCTGTTTCATTCAGATGAGTCAGAATTTATGTTTAATCTGGAATTCACCTCCAGTTCCTTTACGTTGAGTTTGAACTGGTCAGAATGGTGATGAATTATAAGTCATAAATAAACTGGACTTAAACATAGTAATAATTCAACTGACTTAACATCTACAATAAGAAACACACACACACATGGATGAAGGCACATTTCTAATGAAGGACAAACAACGAAGCTGAAATCAGATTCAAACTGGTTCAGACTTCAGAGCGTGTTCGGCTTCAGACCACGACACCGGCTCAGACACATCAGTTCCTCAGGCAGGTTCTTCTGGAGCTTCAGGCCCGAGTGCAGAACACCACGAGGTTCCAGGATCAGAGTGGAAACACTGAGGAGCTGGATCCACACAAACCAGCAGATCCCTCAGGGGCAGCGCTTCTCCTCTGAGCCTCCAGTGCATTAATCTTTAACTACAGCCAGATGGACGGGCACGGTGGAAGAGGGAAAGAGCGGGGGGGCACGGCCATGGGGGGAGATTTGTTCAGGATGATCGGGCGCCTGCTTCGCCGCCACGGAGACGGACGGTGACGCGGATGACATCACCCGGAGCCGCAGGAGAACGTGATGTTTGAGGCTGAGCAGTCAGGAAACCTGTGGCTCTCATTCTCAGCTGGAGGGGGGGGTCGATCACAGAGAAGCTCTCAGGAACTGCACTGGGAAACGTTCAGAAGCAGCTCAGACAGAAACATGAATCATATCTGGTTTCCTGAATCAAAGAATCTGTTTGATCAGCTGATTCAAAACTGAGTCACGAGGCCGCGGAGCAACTTGTTAGAAAGTCAAAACATCTGGGACGCCCCCTGGTGTCCGGTTACAGAACAGGTCATAAACCCCTCCTCCTCCATGTGAGCAGATGGGACACGGACCAAACTTAAAAGAAAAAATAGAAGTAGCCCGTTAAATAAATGTCAAAGATGTTTCTGTCACTTCAGGTCGTTCTCATCTCTCTGATGTTTGTTCATGTTTCTGATCAGTTTGGTTTGAATCAGTTATTTGATGATATAAAAACAGGCTGAGGAGACATGATTGACAGCTGAGACTGACTCCCAATTGGTCGAGAGGCCCTTGATACCACGCCCCCTCTCCATGATGACTGCTTCTCGGTTTCTTTGGCTTTCCTCGAACACGACCTCATTATTATTCTTTCTTTCTGAAACTTGCTGATATCATGAAGGTCGTCACTTGACCCCAATATTTGATTGAGGAGACACAAAGTAAATTTAGCCCGAGTGTGTTTGGCAGGAAATACCTACACATCTGATAGGTGCACTGTAGTTTCCATATAAGGTGGCAGCTTCCTGACCTCTGTTAATAAATGTCCTGTCGGGAGGTTTTATTTCTCTGTGGGAACTGGAGAGAGAGGCTTGTTGTTGCTCTGCACTGGTTTCCACACGGACACGCCTCCGCACACAGGAACCACCAGGCTGAGGTGGATTTATGACTCTGATACCAAAACATCAGAGACACGACTCGGTTTATGAACGAGGCCTCGTCCATGAGAGCAGAGAACTGAGCAGGTTCAGTTGGAATCACAGTCAAATCGTCCTCGAAGGAAACTCCAGGATCTTTTATTGTACATAAAGAATTTAACAGGAAACAGTTGCTGCATTAGATCATTTCTAGTTCAGGAGTTAAATCCAAAGTGAGACACTATTTTCCTTTTGATAATTCATTCCTCAAATGTTAAAACGTTTTAAACATGTTGTTGATCCTGATGATGAATCATCTCAGACCCTCCGTGACGCGTGTCTTTGTCTCTCAATGAAGATGGACACTCAGTTTAAATCTGCAGCCTCATTCACGGCTGGACACTTTTCCACCGTGTCCTCGGGGCAGATCCGTTTACAGCGCCAAGCTGTCGTCTGGTCTGTGGACCATCGATCGGGGGGGTCGGGTTTCTGCTGCTGCCGGGACGACGCCCTGCGGCAAAGACTCGTCACAGAGCCAGGAACCAATCACACGGCAGCACGGAGAGACAGTGTAACATGTGAACGGCTTTAGTCTGAAAAAACACAACACACAGTGTGTGTGTGTGTGTGCGTGTGCGTGTGTGTGATAAGAAGTTGACATCAGGACCTGATGATATAAAGTTATTATTATATCAGCATCAACATCATGAACATGAGACTCACTAAAGTGAAGTGAAATCACATGGGTCGCCCCCTGGTGGCTGGCTGCAGGACAGGTCATTGACCTCCTCCATGTTAGCAGACGGGACACGAACCAAACTGAAACATCAAGAAGACGTTGAAGAAACGTTTGTCCCGGACGGTTTGTGTCTTTCAGGTCGTTCTCGTCTCACTGATGTTTCTGAACAGTTTGGTTTTCATCAGATATTTAATGATATAAAAACTGAGATGTCATGATTGACAGATGAGACTGACTCCTGATTGGTGGAGAGTATGTATGGGCGGGCGATACTGGACTACTGCACAGACTCTGATGGCCGTCGCGATGTCTCAGTGAATGTGTCCCTAAAGACAGATTGACCTTTGACCTTTGACAACCAATATAAACAAAATTTATAATATTTATGTTAAATTTAAAGAAAATCCCTCAAAGCAGTTTTGAGGTTACTTCTGAGGTCACAATGACATTGACCTTTGACCTTTGACCATCAAAATCCATGCAGCTCATCCCCTCTTCCAGGTGATAGTCTGTTCCAGAGCTTCATTCATTTGATCTCAGCTCTCTGCAGCTGCTTCACACCTCCATGTTCCTGAGTGATAAGAATCACAAGCTGCAGGTTAAGCTTCCTGCCTTGCTGAACTTTGACCCCTCGTCCGCTCCAGCTGTTTCCTCCACCGGCTGCAGAAAGAAACTGAAGAACTCAACTCAAACCTGCAGCAACAAACCCAATAAGAAGAACTTTCTAAAGCAAAAACAGTTCCATTGAGCTCAGTTAACTTCCTGATCAGGAGGCCGAGAGAAAGGACCACAACACGTCCACCGAGGCCCAACAGTCTCCTTACTAACCCTCAGCTCATTCACCTGATCCAGATTTTTACCAAAACACACACATTTCAGTATTCTCAAAATGTCAGATTTCTTCTTTAAGGTCCATGAACCCAGAGTTTTCAAACTGAAACGAGACCAGTTTACACAAGACTGTGATCCAGAGGCTGGGAACTCTGGAGTAGTACCACAGCAACAGGGTTCTATCACAAACTAGAGCATAGTAATGTTGATGTAGACGTATATTTATACTTCTAAAACCAAACAAGTGTTTTCACTGCAAACCAACAGAACCATGGTTCAGAACTCCTCCTCTGCTCTGAGGAACCGTTCACATGGACCGAACAAGACAGAAAGAAAAGTGTCCCTTGAAACTTCAGTGGAAGTAGAAACCAGGATTGAGACTCGCTCCTCCATCGAGAGCCGACAGCAGTGGAACAGAACTGTATGTATAACTGGGGTCAGAGGTCAGCGCCTGTGGTCCACTCACCTCGGCTGTCGCTCTGGATGTCGGAGAGGATCTGGGCGTAGTTGATTGGTTGTTTGCTCTCGTCGAACACGCTGTTCACGAGGGTGATGTTCACGCTCTTCAGCTCCGAGTACAAACCGTCCAGAGCGAAGTAACATGGCCGGTCGCCCACCTTGGTGTCGCTGAACATCAGCATCACGTGCTGCCGCCAGCCGAAGTGCTCGCAGATCCGCAGGGCGAACTTCCCCAGCTTCTTGTGGGTGGGGCCTGTGTTGGTGATGGACGGGTAAACTCCATCGTAAAAGCCCACGGCCGGAGCGCCCGCTGTTACCATGGGAACATCCCAGTGGTTGGTGAAGAAACCTACAGGGGAGGCGGTGTAGGAGCAGCCGGGCCCGATGAAGGCCCACGGGTCATGGGCGAACTTCAGGTCCACAGCCATGAGCGGGGCGATGGACTCGGAGCAGATGTTGTTATTGTCTTCGCTGCTCTCGAAGGCGTAGGTGAGCCGGTGGTCGGGGAGCAGCGAGGGGTCGGAGTTCACGGTCCTGATGGCCCGCTCCAGGGCCGGGCCCACGCGGGGCCAGGCCCAGGGGTATTCTGTGTTGGTCTGCGGTAGAATGACGGCCAACGTGATGTTTTGGATCGCCCGGCGTTCATGGTGCCCTCGAGGCCGACGTCTCAAGCTGCGGTGACGAGACGATCGCCCGGGGACCGGTTTCAGGTCCAGCAGGACCAGCAGAACCAGCAGGAGGCTGGTGCCCTCCTTCCAGTAGGCCATCCTCTGTCCCAGCAGGTGTTCCACCTTCACCACAGCTGAATAATTTATCTCTGTGAACAGACACAAGGGCGACGTTAACAAAACAAGTTCAACCTTCATCTTATTACTGATCTAATCAAATCCCTGAGACCTGGTCCAGCTCGTCACGGTTCACTTCACAGTGTCAACTCGTCCTCATCCGTCCTGAGGGGCCGTTGTTATTCAAGGAGTCGTGGGAGAAAGACTCCCCGACGCTGGAAAACGAATTTCCTGCTGCCGCCACCGCTGCCTCACCCAGGTCACAAGGGGCGGGTCACAGGGAGTGGGTCACAGGGGGCGGGTCACAGGGGGCGGGTCACAGGGAGTGGGTCACAGGGGGCGGGTCACAGGGAGTGGGTCACAGGGGGCGGGTCACAGGGAGTGGTTCCGTCCGACCTCCGAGTCTCAGAACACGGGAAGCAACACGATTCTCTGAAAGATTTGGTTTCCAGAGAGGAAACGTCAGATTTCACTGAGTGACGGGGGTCCAACTAATGTGTCACAAAACACAGATGTTGGTTTTCAGATCATCAACCTGCTCATTTTATTACTGTCGTATAAAAACCAGTCGGAGGAATTCAGAGTCAAACGTCCCCATGAAGTGAGAGACGCTTTCGATTCAAATATTAATAAATCATCTGGATCGACATTGATCCTTCAAACTGATTTCAACTGAAGAAAACCGGACCTGGATTATTCTGAATTATATGAAACAATTCATATTCTCACTATACGTTGTTATCTTTTATCTTCAGTCATTGAGCCCCCCCCAACAAACTGCCCCAGTGCCCCACACACACACACACACACAAACACACAAACACACAAAGAAACACACACACACACAAACACACACACACAAACAACACACACAGACAGACAGACAGACACACACATACACTCATCACACACTTTTAATTAAAGATAACAGCTCAATTAAAATGAATACACTGATTAAGAAGATGAACCAATCAGGAAACAGTTCTGTACCTCACGGTTCTGATCCATCTTCTCAGGAACACTCACAGAAACACGAGAGTCGGTGACTCCACTGCTGAGGTCCTGCTCCTGGTCCTGGTCCTGGTCCTGGTCCCGCTCCGGGTCCTGGTCCGGGTCCTGGTCCTGGTCCTGGTCCCGCTCCGGGTCCTGCTCCTGGTCCTGGTCCAGCTCCTGGTCCAGGTCCTGCTCCTGCTCCTGGTCCTGGTCCCGCTCCAGGTCCTGCTCCGGGTCCTGGTCCGCAGCTCGTGTGGATCGTGTCAATCCGCTGGAGTGAGTCCTCCGTGTGGAGGAGAAAGTTCAAGGTGAAGAACTGGTCCACGAGTCAGAGTGTCCATCGCGTGTTCTACGTCTTGCACGCGCTCGCGCTCACGCGCCTCTCAGCGTGAACGTGCGCAGAGTTTGAGTCAGAACCAGAGAACCCGCGACTCAGGTGAAGCTGCTCAGTACTGCCCCCAGCGGCCACACAGGTAAATACACCCGAGAGGACTCTCGCTCTCTCTCTCTCTCTCTCTCTCTCTCTCTCTCTCTCTCTCTCTCTCTCTCTCTCTCTCTCTCTCTCTCTCTCTCTCTCTCTGGGGGAGAAGGAGGAAGGAAGGAAGGAAAGGGAGAGGGAAAGAGAGGAAGAGATAAAGAACAATTAAAGGAGGGGTGGAGGAGAAGATTTATTCGTTTTGAAATATTGTATAATGTCAGTTTGGTTTATTGTTACAAACAAAAGACAAAACCAGTTTAAAAATATTGATGTTTCAGAAATGATTGATAGTCAAAGGAGTTTCATAATAAACATTAACATCTGATCGATGAGTGAACGATTGAATTTAAAAACAATAACAGAACATTTACGATTCTTTTCTGTCACACGAGCAGACGAGATTAAGAAAACAAATAAAGAGAACACATGTTTTCCTGACATTATATTTTATGGCTGTGTTATCGTTCATCATCGAGGTCGAGGAGGATCTTGTTCCCTCTCAGCTCTTCACACGTCAATAAAAGCAAATGCCAACACAATTTGAAATGAAGAGAGGACAGAACGTCCTGCTGTGAAAAGATGGTTGGTCATATATGTAAATATGTAGATATATAAGACCCTGATCCCACTTCATGTCTGTACAGTGAACATGCAGCGGCAGGAGGAACTGAATCCAAATCCTCAAGAAGCTGCTTCATCCTGCAGCTGTCGGTATTATATGAATATCTATATTCGGCTGGGGAACCGTCAGTTTGACTCAGTGTGGATGAACTCTTGATTTGATCTGTCTTGTACCTGAAGCACTTTGACCTACATTTCTTGTATGAAAGGTGTTAAACAAATAAAGAATAGAATTATTATTATTATGAAGTTGTTCTCTGACTCATATCACATCCTCCCACCAGCTTTACTGGGAATTCAATCAGTAGTTTCTCTGTAATTCTGCTAATAAACAAAGCATAAAGGTAAAAACATCAGTTATAAACAGACGTTTACTGTGTTTTACTAAATCTAATGTGATTCAAAACTCTTTAACCGGAAATATGAAATCTTAATGAGTATAAACTTGTGTTGGGACACGATGCGTCACTCAGGAGGAGACGTTAAGACAGAGGAACATGAATAATGGATTTGTCTCCAGCTGTAAACGTCTTCCTCCATCAGCAGCTTCTCTTCCTTCAACTCGCTGGAGATTCCTCATTTTGATCTGGATCAGGTCACTGTCACGTCGAATCTGAATTATAATAGTTATTAATGTCCATCTTAATGAAATTTGTCACATATCATCAAAATAACATACGTGTAACATACAAAGCACACGCAGACAGACACAGAAACATGTGCAGGAAAGAGAAGGAAGGAAACGAGATGACGGCTCAAGTGAAGCCACAGTGGAGAGCTGCAGGAGGAACCAGAGCAACCAGAGCAACCAGAGCAACCGGAGCAACTGTTCATTCTCTGTCTGAGCGTCATCCATCTTTAATCACCAGCTTCACTGTATTTTCACTCCTTCGTGTTCACTGTCATTTCTACAGGAAGAGGAATTGACCCCTTCAGGTCCTTCTGGTCAATTATTCAACACAAAAGGATGTAAACATTTAAAAAGCTGCACGTGCACGTGCACGTGAAGCCGCTCAGGACTGAGAGACTCCAGCGTGTTTCTTCTGGTTCCAACACCGTCTTTGACATCTCGAGACTTTCAACACGTTCACCGACTCTCAGAGAATAATTCATGAATCTTGATGGAAACAATCATATTCACAGGGCTGATGTTTATGAGTGTGTGATTGGACGCAGACTGAGTTGTGTGTCGGGCCTCGGCCCAGGAAGCAGAAGGAGCTCCGCTGACTTTGTGGATTTCTCAACTGAATAAAGCTCAACATTATTGTGTGTTTTTCACAGATCGACGGACAACAAACACAATTTCAAACCTAACTTGAGCTCCAGGGTTTAATGAGTGTGTGGTTGTGTGTTTTCTCTGTGGTGCCGTGTTCCAGCTGGTCCCCTCACACAATTCAGAATAACGACGTCATCTTCCTGTTACTCAAACATAATACGACATGATGGCTGAGCCCCCCCCCCACAGCCCCTTAATAAAACATCCTTCCCCACGACAATAACCGTATAAGTGTCAACTCTCAGCGACGCCTTCATCTGAATGAGGCCGAGAGGTGGAACGTGTCACACACTCTTCAGTTTGTGAAAACAACAACAACAACAACAGCAAAGAACCTTTACAGAAAAACCTTCTAACGAACATAAAGCTCAGGAAGATGTGAGATAATAAATCCTCACATTTAAACATTTTTCTTCTGTATCGTCCTTTTTCTGAGTTGATGAAACGACATCCAGCCTGATGACAGAATGAAATGTTTCTATGAGCTGCCTTCGTTTCTAAATCCTCCTGAGCCGGTTTGAGGCTGAACAGATACCTGCTTATTCTGATGATGAAACAAAGAGGAGCAGTGATGAAGAGGAGCAGTGACGAAGAGGAGCAGCAGTGACGAAGAGGAGCAGTGACGAAGAGGAGCAGTGACGAAGAGGAGCAGTGAAGAAGAGGAGCAGTGACAAAGAGGAGCAGTGACGAAGAGGAGGGAGGTGAAGGAAGCTGCTGACTCCATTAAAACCCGGAGCTCATCAACAGTTAATGAACGCAGCCCGATGCTAAATGTCAGGAGCTGCAGCTGGAGGGTTCTGTAACCTCTGCCCCTCAGATATCATGAGATCTTCATCTCCAGCGCCCCCTGGTGGGGCCACTCCTGATTGGTGGACAGACTGATTTCAAATGACTTCGTCTCAAAAGATATTTTGGCTTCATTCTGGGGGAAGTGGAGACGCTTCCATGTCCATCTTTAATTGAATGTAAATAAGAGAAAGTTTGATCCTGGTTGAGAAGCAGCAGAAGAAAAACAGGTTCACTATGTGAAGAAGGAAAATAATCACAGAACATTTTCAATCAGATTAAAAAATCCATGATTTAATTTGTGTAAATGTTTCAGAACAGATTCAGGAAACGAGACCGTGATGTTCTTTAATTCTTAAATCAAACCCTTCACATCTATGACAGTTATGACTTGAAGTTAATAATGTTTAAAACGTTTTTCTTTTCAAAAGGTTTTTAACAGACAGAAAAAAAGATGTTCTTCCAACATTAATGGATAAATTCATAAGAAAACGCCATTTAACCACTAATTCATATTTTTCATCATGTTAATGGAACAAAATTAATTAATTTAATCCACTTAGTGAAGCCTGATGACGATAAACAACTTTAACTCTTGTTTTTTGAAACAATTAAACAGAGAATAACTACAAATTCACATCCAAAATATTCAACATTATTCATATAAAGTCAAAGCGAAGTAGAATGTGCTGGAGTGAGCCAGCAGAGGGCGCTGTGTAACAAGAGAAAACAGAATGAGCGTCTTTGAACTCGTCGTGCAGATGACCCGAAGGCAAAACGTGAGATTTAACGTGTTGTTTTCTATTGTTGTTGTTGGAGAAGGACAGGCTAGCTGTTTCCAGTCTCCGCTAATCATGCTAAGCTAACAGTCTGACGTCATATTCACGATACAAAGCGGCGTCGGTCTTCTGTGGATTCACGTTGTCAAAACGTACAAACTATTCCTGAACGTGCCCGGGCGGCCATGTTTGTCTCATTGTTTCACATCAGACCTTTTCCATCAGATATCAGCTGATGCTCATCACCTGATCAGAGCGCCCCCTGCTGTTGGTTTGTCTACATCTCGTCGGCGTGCGGCGGTTTGACGGCGTCGCGGCTTCTTCTTCTCGTCGACTCCGCAACAAGAGCCAAGCTGTTCCCTCTTTGTTCCCCCCCCTGGGCTGTGCCAGCAACATCCAGATTTTCAGGGTTTTCTATTGGTTCTTGGGGGACAAGCGCAGCTCCCTCCGGGCGCCCTGATTGGCTGAGAGCAGAAGGTGGTGAAGAGGAGTCGGACTCAGCCGCCGGACTCTCGATCCCCCCCCGCCACCGACTGGGAGGAGGAGGAGGAGGAGGAGGAGGAGGAGGAGGAGGAGGAGGAGGAGGAGGAGGAGGAGGAGGAGGGGTCTGTCAGGATGTTTCTGGAAATAACTGGAAAATAAAACATTCCATTTATACTTTATGTTTATGTGGATGAATAAAACGTGATTGATAAACACACTGCTGCTACGTTCATATTGAGACTTTTGTTCTTTTTCACAAACTTAATCAAACTGATTCGTTCCACAGAAGATAATTAGCAGATTTGTCTCATTCTGATCATCAGAGGATTAAAAACAACGTAAAGAACAGGAAGTGATGTCGACAGGAACCCACCTCCTATTGGCCGGGAGTCGTCGTCCACGGAGGCGTGGCGGCGGAACGGACTGAAGCTCGGTAAGATGATGAGACCGAGAGAGACGAGGATGATCTGACAACACAGAGTCACACATGACTTCACAGGACGTTACATGTATTACCTGGAGACATGAGTAACACCAGGAACACACACACACAGACACACACAGACACACACAGACACACACACAGACACCTACCAGTAAGCAGGTGCTGGTCTGGGCTCCTTTACTGACCGTCTGTTTGATCAGAGACTGGAGTTGTCGAAGTTGAGTCAGCAGAGATCTGAACAGGAAACACATCCACTTTACTCACCAGACTTATTCAGACAAATCAAAAATTAAAAGTAAGTCCACCAATCTTCTACGTCTCCGATCTTCAGGATCATTTCCAGGAGATCATGATCAGTCTTAGTCTCTGTCACCTCATCTTATCTTAATCTTATCTTAAGTGAATCTGGGGACTTTAGCCCAGTTTCCTCCGATTCAAACTGAACAGACTCTTTGTCCATAAACTGAAACTTTAACGACTGAATAATTCCTCATGTAGTTTGTGTAGAAACAGAAGTCAGTGGATGGAGCTGCAAACCAACACAGCAGCGCCCTCTGCTGGCCACAGTCCAGTGACACAGACATCTGGACCTTCTATCAATAAAGACTGATTAGTAATCATGAAGATGTGATCATACATGTTTCGTTTCTCCAGCTGCTCCACTGTCCTCTGCAGCTCCTTGTTCTGAGCCGAGCACGCTGCCGCCCTGACACACAAACACACAGAGACACACACACACAGAGACACACACAGAGACACACACAGAGACACACAATGATGATTCAAAATCTCCTCCACTGCCACAACACAATAACGTCCAGCTGCTCGTCCAGTGAAGCAGAGACGTTGGTTCAGATCCCACACAAGTCCCACTGACACACACACCTGACCAATCAGGAGTCAGTCTCAGCTGTCAATCATCACCTCTGAGGGTTTTCATATCATCATATATCTGATTCAAACGGAGCAGATGCTACCTGCCCTCCAGTCCGTCGATGTAGTCCTTCCTCCTGCGCCGGCTGTCCTGAGCCGACTGCTTGTTGCGGATTTTCCTCCGAACTTTCTTCAGGACTCTTTCCTCCGCCTGTAAACAAAGTCAAAGATGTGACTCATCAGTCTGGAAACCATTGTTCTGTTCTGAACCAGGACCAGGACCCAGGGTGTGATGAGGTCATCATGACACAGGACAGAGAGCAGTCCATGAGACTGATGGAGGACGGCTCAGGTCTGACCTTGGTGAGAGGAAGGTTGTTGGGCAGAGAAATTCCTTCCTGGTTCAGCAGCTTCTGCTCCTCCTCCGTCAGCTGTAGCTCCGAAAACATCTGCAACCGCAGAAGAAGAGTCGGTCCTCCAGGTCAAACTGAGGCTCTGAGGGTCACATGGACAAAATGTCTCCTTCACACAATGATTCAGAAAGTCTCACCAGGCCGTCGTCGGAGCTGGGAGGATCCAGAGCAGCCCGGCGAGACGCGGCGCCCACGGGCAGCTGGTCCACGATGCACGAGTCTGAGAACAACACCTGGGAGCTCCACTCGTCTGTGCAGGGGGGGGGGCGACAGGAAGTGACCATCTAAAGTCAAGTTTCAGAATAAAACAAACTACTGAGGAACTTGACTGTGACCTCACCGAGCTCGATGGAGATCACGTTCTCATGTCCAGGCTCCACCTTCACAGCTCCCAGCCCACTGATGTCATAAACCACCTGGTACACGGTGGTAGGGGTCGGCGTGGGGGTCGCCCCCGTCACCACGACGACACGACTCTCTGCGACAGGATCCTCGGAGATGCCGCTGTCGCTCTCGGACGAGGAGTCGGCAGCCGGCCCGCTGTGGAACACCTCGTTAGGGTCCACGCCGTGGAGCACCTCCTCTGATTCGCTGTCGGGATTCACGCTCGCCTGAGACAAAGACAGATCTTCAGGTTTAAAACAGAAACACATCGAAACCTAGACGGCTCCATCGTAGACCTGCAGGTAACTCACACAGACGGGGTCTACCGCCCAGTCCTGCAGGGGCTTCTCCGAGCCGCAGAACACCAGGTCGGAGCCGAACGGGGCCTCGAGCTGCCAGCTGTCCGCCGCCATGCCCCCCCCCGCCGCAGAGGAACTGCTCCCCGCCCTCTGCATCCATCACCTGGCAACACATTCACACAATCCAGGTGTTCAGTACAGACGCTGATGGAGAGGACGGCCGCCGTGAAGGGTCAAAGGTCAACGAAGTTCCAACTGAAACAACAACTACTGAGATGGATCCTGAGGACTTGACCTCCACGACCAGATCTTCACCAGAGAAGAGACTAAAGTCTGAGATGGACCCTGAGGATTTAAGACTCTTATTCAAACATGAGCTGAAAGGCTACTCACAAGGTGTGTGTGTGTGTAGGTGTCTGTGCCTGTGTGTGTGTGTGTGTGTGTGTGTGTGTTTTCTAATATCTAACACAGTAAACACCTGCAGTGAAAGTTCACACGTGAAAGTAAACTAAGAGAAAAGTAAACACGACACAAACTGAACAACAGAATCTGACAAACCCAAGTGACGCAAGACTGGAGCAGGATATCCTGGTGGGAACACACCCACGGACACACACAGACACACACACAGACACACACAGCCTCTGACACTACCTGTCTGAATAGAAACCTGATAAGCTGCTAAACTTGTTTCTAGTTTCTTTTCTCTTCTTAAAAACATTATTCGTGTGCTCACGCAGTAAAACCCGAAACGTCACATTCCAGTTCTTTACAGTACTTTATATTAAAGTACCTACACAGGCAGCGGTGAAATATCATTTAGTACATTAAAGTACGCACTGTACTTTTAAATTCAGGATACTTTATACACTGCATAGTAAACGCATGTACTTTTTACTGCACATTTCTCTGACATGCAGTTGCAGATTATTCCATTAACAAAGTAGCTTGTTAATCATGATGCACTGGACTGAAGCCAGCCACCAGGGGGCGATCTTCTATATAAACCGTATAATAAGTGGCTCTCTATATAAAACTGCTTCATTTAAATCAAACACAAGAGTAAAATGCAGCTTAATCATTCGTTAATGATAATTATGCATCAATATGTCAGTTTATTGATAGATTCACTTTATATTGATAAATGTACTAATTTCACTCTAACTCAAGTTTTCCTCTAAAACAACCTTCGACAGATTACTGACTAAACACGTGTGTGTTTTTGTGTGTACATCTCTTGTCAGTTGTTGTGCAACCTGGTTAAATATTCATTTAAACAAATACATCATAGAACAAACGCTTGATAAATAATTGTATTGTGTTGAATGCATTAGTTTGTGTATTGAGTTATTACTTTTCCTTCTTTAAAGTGTCAACACAAACACAGGCTCAACGTAACCGTGGATCAGACAGTGACGACAACTTGGGGAAATATATTTGATCATTTTGGGATTAAAACTAATGTTGAAAATAAATGTAAGCAGCTTGAAAAGTTAATAAACAAATGTGTATCAGATCAATACTGAAAACAGAACATTCACACACACACACACACCTTCTCATCTCATGTTCTATTTTACTGTAAATCAACTCAGTGAAGGTCAAAGGCCAAACTCCAGATGAACTTAGAGTTTGAAACAAGAAGAAGTTCAGAGAGTTTAACTTTCACCCGTTGACCTTTGACCTTTGACCTGACTCCCTCCAGACTGAAGCCGGACGGAACCTACCGTCTATCCCTCGGTGCGCGGCCGGCTCCGGGTCACGGTCTCCGGCTCTTCATCACACTGCAGCTCCCACAACACGGAGCTCTGTTCCGGGGACAGTCAGAGCGAGCAGCCGGCGGTGGAGCCTCCAGTTCCGGGTCGAGTCTCAACAACGTCACGGTTCGTTTCTCCGGGTCTTCTCCACCCGAGCTGCGACAAGACCCGCCCCCTACTCTGCCTCTGATTGGCTAGAGTTAGGCAAGAAGAGCGGTGATTGGCTAGTCAGAGTCAAAACATGAGGGTAGACCAATCAGAGACAGGCAGGGATTCACCTTCTTCTCCGCTACATCTGAGTAATTCTCAGTGATGCTGCCCCCTACCGCCTGTCAATGATGCCGCTCTAAACCTAAAGTACATGTAGATTTAGTGATTGACATGAAAACTTGATTTCGGTTCCATAATATCAGTGGAAACAGATTCAGTTCCCACATTAAAACCTGCGGCAACAGAAATACAGAAAATACCTCACTGATGTTCAGGCTCACAAGAAAAATCATTTTTGAAAAATAAAATGTGTAAAATCAACAACCAACACGACTCAAACCACATGAAGACAGTTTTTTTAAAAAAGGTAGAATTTTAATCAGTAAGTAAACGACTCTGTTAATCTATGAATGTGAAAAGTGTAAATGATGTTTGACAGAGAAAATCAAGATAAATCCAAAATCCACAATAACAAAGTTTGACTGTTTTCAGCGTCAAGACAATTAATAACAAACATTTAAATGAAAAATAACTTAATCTAACATGCTTACATACAAATTTCAATAAAAAAATAAAAAAAGAGGGTCAAAAGTAAAGATCAGGTTTGTATAAATGTGTTTCAAATAAAAACAAACAAAAAAACATGAGTTTCTTACAATGTCCAAACCACTACTTTTTATTGTAACTGCTTATTATTTGAAGTCAAATCTTTCTACTTTCATTTGGACTCGAGCAGAGAGCTTTGAAAAGATGAACGATGTGGAGTTAATGTGAAACATTCATAATAATAAAAAACATCATGTATAAAACAGATTTTTATGAGAACAAACGGAACTAAGGAAACAAACTTGTTTCTGCTGAACTTTTCTTCTCTTGTGAAGTTTCACAGCGACTTCCTGATCTTCATGTGATGAGCTGTGAGAGAACGTGCACCAACATCAAACCAGCTTCGATACACTTCACTGTAGCATTGGATTAATTCACTAATTAAATATATATATATAATTATTCATGCGTGTTGTCAGATACTCACAGATTTGACTGTCTTTTTGATGTAGTCCTTTTTGCTGCTCAGGTCGTGGTCTGGGAAGGTGTCAAACACCTGAAAGTGTTTAAATTATTTGATGACTTATTCATTTATAATTCATTTTGAATGTGCAGGATGTAAAGATAACTCCGCTCCTTTCTCACCCTCTGACAGATCTGTTTCATGGTCATCTCCTCCAGGTTGGCTTCCTTCAGCAGACTCTGGACCGTCTCCTTCAGCTGGGCGTCGCTCGGCTCTCTCTTGATCATCTTGATGAGCGGCTCGTCGTCGTCTGAACTGTCGTCTGCTGCTCGTGAAAACACAAAGCTGCGATGAGGCCGACTGTGGAAGTTGTCTGTTACTGACACTGACACGTGATTCACCGTCAGCTTGTTCTATCAGCAGGTAGATGATCAGCTTTGAAGAACCAACACGTTTGGATCAGAACCCTCTCACCTGTGTTTGTGTTGTTCTTGCGGCTGCTGCTGCTGTCGGCCTTCTTTGTCTTGGCCGCAGGTTTGACCACAGGAGACTTCTTCTTTTTGGGCTGAAAATAAAAAGTTCTTTATTAAACTGAGATCATATTGTGGGTGTAGCGTCACTGCAGTGGTCGCTGTCAGGGCGTAGAACAGGAAATTACTTATACATGAAAATGTTAAGCAGTTTTATTAAGATACTGCAGGTATTAATTAAAAGTTTCTACTAAACAGAATATGTAAAATAAAAATGTCATCAAATAGTGGTACTTATCAGCTCGGACAATGTGGAGTTTGGGCCTAAAACAATTCCATTAACCAAAAATGTTACACAATTGTTTTCTGAGACTTTATTTAAGTAATTAGAAATAAAAAAGAAAATACAACCAATTACATAGAACTCGAATTGAGAATATAAATATAAATGTACATCTTCTAAAAGTGGATACTGTTTCTAAACTGATAAACTGTCACATTCTATTTGTTGCAGTGTAATAAAAACAAGGTGTCACCTTCTCCTCAGGTTCGCTGTCGCCGGCGGACTCGTCCTTCCTCGCTCTCTTCTTAGGAGGACCCGTCTTCTTCGCTGGCGTCCGCTGTCTCTTCACTGACGCTGGTTTCTTCGACGCACTCTTCCCTCGGCTCAACTCTGATTTCGAAGACTGACACAAAAACATTTGTTGGTTAATAAAATGGAAAGTGAATGAAACAATTCCCAGATGATCAGAACACAAAGATATTATATTTACTGTCACTTAACAAACTAAAACTAAATAAATTGAACTTTTTTGTTCTTTTAAATGATTGGATAATTGTTAAACTAGATGTTGAATAATATTTTGTTTGATCTGCTCAGCTTGTAAATCGTTTCAGCCTCAGTTTGTTGATCAAACATCAGAAACAACAGGTTCCAGTTTTGTGCTTGGGTCGGGAAATCTCACATCATCATCATCATCATCGTCCTCCTCCTCCTCCTCCTCCTCGTCTGCAGAACGCTCCGACTGGTCGGACTGGTCTTCCTCTTTCTCTGACAGTTTGTCCTCCGTGTCTGATCCCTCAGCCGACGCCCCCACCTTCTCATCCTCCTCCTCATCTTCCTCGTCACTGCTGGACTCCATGACGATGGCTTTGGACTTGCTTCCTGCTTTGGACTTTTTGGGACTGGACAACGAGCTCATGGGTTTGCTCTTGCTCTTTTTCTTGGTCTGTGTCTCCGAGTTGTCGCCCGACAGTTTCTTCTTTGATTTCCTCTTCTTCTTCACAGGGAGACGCTGCCGAGACACAAACAGAAGCTTCAGAATCTAAACTTTAACGTCTGAAACTAGAAGACAAACTTTACTTAACTTAAAACTTCTACATTGAAATTAAAGATAAAATTATTGTCACTGCATCGTATTTTAACAAGCAATGATTCCTTTAGTTCACCTTCCCACTGGTTTTAGGTGCAATGAGGAAAGTCATGATCCTGTCGACCAGATCTGTGTGAGTTCCTTTCTTCTCCAGATCCAAAACACCACAGACAACTTTCAGCTTTGTGTTGGTGAAATTGGAATTTCTGAATCAAAAGAACAGAAGAAAACATGAAGCCCATTGTTCACCATCAGCAATAAAAAAAAATCTTTGAATAGATGTAGTTATTAATTTCCATAGAAAGTAATTTGTCTTTGTAAAGCAAAACAGCCTATTGTCAGTTTCTCTCAGCACAGTTTGAAGGATGGGGACTGAACAGAGTTTGGTGGATTTGTTACAGCAGCAGCTCTTCTGGTTCAGGAAGCAGAGGATCATGGGTAATATCCAGTGTCCAGTAGTGTTTCAGTTCAGAGGGACGAGTCGGACGGAGTCAACACATTCATTACTCTCTACATGATAACACATCCAACAGGATTAATCCCCTTGTGTGTCTGCGGAGGGCGTCTGAACCAACTGACTGCGTCGCTGTGAAGAAAACACTGGAGCTCACTGAACCTCGGACCCAACCAGAGGAAGGTTTCTACACAGAAACTTACTTGAGGAGCTTGTCTCGTTTTTTGATGAACTGTTCACTGTCGGCATCGAAACCAAATCCGTTAAACAGACGCAAGTTCTTCTTTATCATGGCTATCTGTTGAAAGAGCAAAGAGATCATCCTGAAGTGAACTGGGACTGAAAGTGACCTCAGGTGAAAAGGTCTCATCTGGATGTTCCTACCTTTCCTGGCCTGTCGAACAAGATGGTGTGAAGAGGTTTCAGATCCGCTGGCTTCATCTTGGTGAGCTGGAAGCTGGTGCGTGGAATGTCCCCTAATTTATCTCCACTACCTGAAAAGATGTGAAGTCAAAAAAACATCAGTATCATGTCTGTAAATATCCCGATAGCTAATCTTTAAAAAACAAATATTCATATCCAGGAATGAGGCTGTGTCTCTCATAGTTGAATATTCACCGTCTCCAATCTTGAGCTTCATCTTTTGCTTTGGTGCCTGGAAGTCGAGCCTCTCGACCGTTTTCTTTGACCGCTTGCCCTCGATGATGTCACCAACCACTGTAAAAGAGAAAGTAAACAATAGAGACGTTCCATAACTAATACCATCATCAAACATGCATCTGATGCTGCAATAAATGGCAAGTGGCGCATTAGTAAGTATGTGAATCTATGTTTCACTGATGTGACACCACTGGCAACTAGTGTTTTCAGAGCGGTGAAGAAGTTTCGTAGAGACGCCTGGAGCAAAGTGAGCCAGTGACGTCTCCTGTTTGAACAGATTCATTCACTCAGGGTTTCAAAGAGCGTTTCACCACCACAGAAGAATCAGGCGTCTCTTTACCGGCTGCTTTGACTCGACTCGTATTCAGACTGGAAAGCTCTTCCTGCGACGTGTCCTTCGTGTCCTCCACCTCGTCCTCAGACACTGCAGGGCTGTCCACGGCTTCCTCCATCACTTCACTCATGTCTGCGTCCGTCTGAGCGTCCCTGTGTCCTGACGAGGAGATACAGGTTTACAGAGACCTAGAGCATCCAGATGTGTTCCAACCACCACACACATGATTTCATGGAGTTGAAGTTCTCTGTAGACTGTAAATTAAAGTCTATACCTCCAACAATCTGAATTAATATGTGAGAGCTGCAGGAACTATCTGCCACAGTTCTGAGTATTATCTCACTATAACATATTCAAATACTTATTTGACAGCTAAATGATAGTAAATCATCTGACTCTCTGCTCTTTGTGTAAAGTGTCTCTGACGTCAGCTAAAAGCACTGCGTCAATAATAAGACTCCATCCATCTACCACAGGCCCTGAGGTGATCATGGGTTTAAACTTATTAATGATATAATGAGATTCAGTAAACACGTGTTCTCCTCAATGACTCTCAGGTCGCTTCTCACAGGAAGAGAAGATGGGATCTGACCTGAGCAGCTGGTTCCTCTGGATGACTCCAGATGCTGAACATCAATAACTTAACACAACAAACTGTGTGTGTGTTACACAGCATACATGTCGAGGTGATCGACAGGTGATTGACAGGTGACAGACGGATGATTGACAGGATGTGAAGGACGAGTTGAAAACACTCAGAATTAGAGAGTAAAGTGATCTCGAGCTGCAGCAGTCGCGTGAGCAGCTCCGGAGCTTCACCGGAAACCTTCGCTCTCCTTCTTCTTCACAATAAACCTCGGAGTTGATTCGCGCGCTCCAACTTGTCCCCGGTTCAAAGCGGTTAGCTCCTGCGTTAGCCCGCCAACCCGCCGCGGAGCGAACTACACCTCCCACACTCCCCCCCCAGGGCCCCGGCGGCGTGTGCGTGTGCGCGCTCCTCACCCGGTGCTGACCGTCTCCCGGTGACTTTCACAAACGAGCCCGGTGCCGGTGTCTGTGTGCGCGGAGCTCCGTGTTGTTAGCTCCGTGTTGTTAGCCGCCTCCTGCTAGCGCGCACTTCTGCTTCTTCTCCTGGGGATTAACGGCGGCTGGCAAACAACTCACCGGTGCATTACCGCCCCCGTCTGGAGGAGGAGGGGAGTGCAGCAGTAGGGTGGCAGCTAAACTAAACTGAAGACCAAACTTTGTTGATCCTTTATTTTTATACAGTCTATGATCCTGACTCGCTCCATCAGCAGCTCCGGACGAGTAGACAAGAGAATCAAACAAACAAGAAAATACACAATACAATAATTCAGCAGAAAATGTTAGTATGTACAAAATAAAACCTTCACTCTTTTCTAGAACTTTATAAATAAAGTGCAGTAACACAGGATGATAACCTTCATGTTCCTGAATTCTGTACTAATGTGTTCCTGTGGAATTAAAATCTCTGTATTATTGCCGTGTTTTGTGACTGTATTTTATTGTCTTTTAATAATTCTTTTTTTATTTTCATGTTCTTTTGTTGACCTCATTCTGAGTCTCTGCTGCCGTATCAACGGAAACGGACAATAACGATTATCTTATCTTATTATAGATGTGGAGTTAGTTTCTGTTATCTGACTGTGACAGAGTCTCTGAAACATTCTGCTCGTTAGTGCTCATATTTCAAAACTGGAAACGTGTTTTCAGTTATTTTATTTACAGCATCTCTTCATTCATTGTTTCATTGGATTCATTCTGTAAAACTTGAGGAAGACAGAAAGCATTCATATTTTAAATATCCACCTGTCGTCCTGTCTGCTCTTCTGTGTCTCGTGTATCATCAGCCTGTTTGGTTCCAGCTCCACAGACAGAGCAGCTGCATCTCATTACCCAGAGACACAGGACATGTCTGGGTAATGAGACGCGGGGTCGTCCCTGGAGAAGAGCATCATGTGGTCAGCCACCTGAAACAGATTCAAACCTCTCCACTTCTCAGGAACAGGAAAACAATCTTTCTTTTACTGAGGTTCTTTCTGAATTCAGTTCATTATTAATATCTATTTTATTAACAATACATTTAATTCTACACTAATGAAGAACCTTCTTTAAACCACTGTGGATTTTTACACAAGTTTCAATATTTATCCATTGATAAGAAGGAACACTGGACACACATGATGTGTGACCTGTTTGCTTTGTGGCTGTGGTTTGCTGCAGTATGAGGAGTTTACATGTGGCTTGTTATTATATGTCATTAGTATGGAGGACATATGGAGCACTTGAGACGTATCTTATCGTATATCACGATCTATCATATTGTATCTAGTCGTATCTAACATTATTTCTTATTGCACCAAATATTAACATTATGGTTGAAATATTCAATTTCCCTGGAAATTTGGAATAAGATAGTCAGAGCAGAAGTGTTGACATATAAAGGTTTCATGATTCTGATGTGACTCAAGACACATGGTGGCGCTGTGGCATCAGGGATGTGTGCGATGGAAGTGCACCATCTTTTTAATTCCAATAAAGGTTCAGAAAACCATGTTGTTGCCTAGCAACAGGCTTTCAGCAGGATGAAAGAGTATGGAGGGTCATTAATGCCACAGGAGCCAGAGGAACCTCTAACCAGCGAGCGACATCGGAAACAACAGTGAGACGAAGTTTGAGTTTTTCAATTAAAAAGTTTCTTCATTTTTCTGATTGTTGATAAATCACATGAAAAATCCAAAGACAGAAATTATCTTTTCCGACTGACAAGTGTGTTTTTTGTGACATCTAATAACAGACTGTAAATAAAGATGGACGACATGACAGCTCCCTCAAAGTGAAGCCACAGTGTCTTCATCGCCCCCTGCTGACTGGCTGCAATATCCGTCATAAACCCATCCTCCTCCATGTTAGCAGACGGGACATGGACCAAACAAACTAACCAGAGTAGACGTTAAATACATGTTTGTCAAAGATGTTTCTGTCATTTCAGGCTGTTCTTATCTCACTGTTGTTTGTTCAACTGTTTCTGATTGAATCCGTTATTGATGATATAAAAACAGTCTCATCTGTCAATCATAACCTCTGATATGATTGGTTCATAACCTATGACATGATTGGTTCATAACCTATGACATGATTGGTTCATAACCTATGACATGATTGGTTCATAACCTATGACATGATTGGTTCATAACCTATGACATGATTGGTTCATAACCTATGACATGATTGGTTCAAAACCTATAACATGATTGGTTCATAACCTATGACATGATTGGTTCATAACCTATGACATGATTGGTTCAAAACCTATAACATGATTGGTTCATACCCTATGACATGATTGGTCAGGTTTGGGACATCGACCCACGGCTCCAGAATCAGAGATATATCGTCTTCCTTCATGAACCATGGGACGAGTGTCGTCCATCTTTATACGGTCTGCAACAACAACCCTCAAACAGTGTGAAGGTCTTTGTGACATTAATCTCCCTCCATATTTTCCTCCACAACATTTTAAACCAGCACAGCGAATCACAGAGCAGAGAAGTGATGCTTCAGGAGCTGCTGCCTCCTCCAGACTCGACTGATGGGTTTTATCTCCTGTGGATAAAGACTAATCAAACTTTATTCAAACCATCTCTGGCGTCAATTAATGAAAACACAGGGAAATGTTTGGATTTTAATCAAGAAAATGTGGAGTTATCGAACAAAGTGCTGAAGATTCTGTTCGTTTAGACCAAGTAAGATCCATCTGTCTATCTATCTATTTCTATATCTGTCTTTCTATCTATTTCTATATCTGTCTGTCTTTCTATCTATCTATCTATATCTGTCTATCTTTCTATCTATCTATCTATCTATCTATCTATCTATCTATCTATCTATCTATCTATCTATCTATCTATCTATCTATCTATCTATCTATCTATCTATCTATCTATCTATCTATCTATCTATCTATCTATCTATCTATCTATCTGTCAAGCACCTGCAATTATATAATTTTAATTATACAGACCGAATCTGCCGGTTTTATCATGCTTCTGTAAATATTTAGATTTTGTACTTTTTTCTTCTATAACAGACGAGTAGAAAGAAAACATGGAAAATACATATTTAGTCTTTTATTCTATGGCATTCTGAAGATTTTTGTCAGAGATTTAATCACAGGCTGTTTTCTCAAAATGATTATTTGTTAGTTCTCTAAAAAACGAGTAGAATCTTAAACACAGATTTATTCAATGTTCAGATTTTTGCAGAAACTTTAGGATGGTTCAGTTTAGATTAAAATGTTTTTTTTTATCATTTTAATCTGGTTACATAACGGCATTAACATTTAAGTGAATATTTGAAGATTTCTGAGTCTTTCCTGAGATATTGTGTTCACACGAACGGGTCGTACGGATTCTGCTCAACCCAAAAACACAATAAGTGGGAAACGGTACATTAGGGATTAGTGGCTGCTTCAGAGTTCTACAATGTGATTTTAAATCTGGTAAAAACTAATCTGAAGAAAGCTTTAAAAGGTGGAGACCCCCCACACTCCTATCTCCGCTCACATGGCCTCATGTAATATTTAGAGAATTAGTGAGAAGACAGAGTCACAACTGGTAAAAGGAAAAGAACGATCACAGGAAAAGTAGCAATAGATCTATTAATTAGAAAAGCCAGCTAAGATATTTAAATACGACAGAAGCCAGCGATCTGCTCAAGTAGGACACGGACTGTTCTTCTGCTCTGCTTCTCAGTGTCTGGTTCCTGCTCCGCTCTTCACTTTGATCGGTGCTGTAATAACTGAGGTTACGTGAGGACGTTCCCGTCACTTCTGACAAAGTCCATAAAACAGACGACCCCTCCTCCGGGATCCGACCTCACTCTGTTCATGTCTTTTCAAATAGTCACAGAGTTACAGACACAGCAGACAGGGCTCTGGACTGCAGCCAATCAGAGGCCGCTGTCCTTCTCCACCCGAGTGAGATGGGTGAAGCTTCTGGGACTGACTGACAGCACCAACAAGAAATGCTTCAGTCTGTCATCGGGGTTTTCTGACAGTAAATGAAGCTGGAAGCATTGAGTTCATGTTCAGGTCTTTTAGGCGTTTAAATGATGACGTGAAGAACAAAGCTTGTGCTTTTCATAAAGAGTCATTTGCTTCCTTTTGAAATGAACGTTATTGACGCCTCTCACCCTTCAACCCTCCAACAGCTCCCCTCCCTCCACCATGAGCCTCTCACCGGTGTCTCTGGACTCCAGCGTCTTCTTCAGCGAGACGACGGCGTCCTGCGTCAGAGACGTTGACTTCTTCATCATCAACGTTGGAGGGAGTCGCTACGTGCTGTCCCAGGAGCTGCTGGCGTCCCACCCAGAGACCCGGCTGGGGAAGCTGGCCTCCTGCAGCCGGGACTCGGCTCTGGAGCTCTGCGACGACGCAGACCTCCTGGAGAACGAGTTCTTCTTTGACCGAAATTCACAGACCTTCCAGTAGGTGGCACCTCCCTCTCCTCCCTTTGCCGCGCACTATGTCGAGTTGCAACAATCAAAGATGAACAATTATTATCTACCCAAAATTTGTACTAACCCCTGATCTGAGAATCTTAGGCTCACGTTAAGTACAGTGTGATATCGATGTGCAAAGAGAGCTGCTCACAAACTTATTTGTAAAGTATTTGCAAACAAAATGCAACAACCACCAGGATCCAGCTTTTGTCGTCAGTGATGACACGCTGATGTTTTCATGCTCTGACTTCTTTCAGCAACACAAACAGACACACTCGGCTACCCTAACAATGTTAACTAACCTTTTTATTTTAATGTTCCACTTATGACCTAACTCTGATGGAAGAAGGATGATATATATTCATTAAGGTGGATAACGTTAGCGTCCAGTATGTACGGAGCAAACAGGATTTGCTTCAAGCTGGAATCTTTAAGGAGGAGAATGTCGATCTGTTGAAGTCGGGCAGCTTCTCTCACTCATGCTCATAGTCGAGGTGTCTCCTGAATCAGTTCTGAGAATCAACTGGTAATAGAGTGTTTTGATGGACAGGCTGAAGATTGCATGATGGCACCTGCTGGAGATCAGATCACATAGGGAGCAACACTAACACCAGATTCATATGTTTTCTTGTTCTCCTCCTATAAAGGACAGAAAAGGCATCGAGTTGTACAGTAAAGCAAAGAAAGCTCAATTACTGAATCATTTCTTTCTCTCTCTCTGTATCTCAGGTACGTGGTGAACTTCTACCGGACGGGTCACCTGCACGTCAGGGAGGAGCTGTGTGAGGTCTCCTTCCTGCAGGAGATCGAGTACTGGGGCATGGACGACCTTCGGATCCACCCTTGCTGCCGCGAGCGGTTCTATCGCCGCAAGGAGCAGAAGGAGAGCTTCGATGTTCAGGGAGAGTTTGAGGCTGAAGGTGATGAAGAGGATTTCACAGGCGCCGTCCTCCCTGCTCTCCGCAGACGCCTTTGGGACCTTCTGGAGAAACCTGACTCGTCACGGGCAGCTCGCACCTTCAGCTCACTGTCCATCCTCTTCGTGGGGCTGTCGCTGGTCAACATGGTGCTCATCTCGCTGGACGTAGGGGAGGACGTGGGGGTGAGTGACGTGGGAATCAGCGCTCCGTCACTGTTCGATGCCCTGGAGTACGTGTGCGTGGTGTGGTTCACGTGCGAGCTGGCACTTCGGTTCCTCTGTGTGAGGGACAAGTGTCGGTTCAGCCAGAACATCCTCAACGTGATCGACCTGCTGGCCGTCCTGCCCTTCTATGTGACGCTGGCGGTGGAGAGCCTCCACGGAGGAACCAGCGAGCTGGAGAACATGGGCCGGGTGGTGCAGGTCCTCCGACTCCTCAGGTCCCTCCGCATGCTGAAGCTGGGACGACACTCGACAGGTAAACACGGGTCTATGCCCTTTACTCTTGGAGAGTGGTGGGGTGGGGGTGGGGCCTCTATCTGACACAACACACACAGACACACAACCCACCATGCTGCTCCACACTGACCATCTCTCCAGTTTCAATGATAAATATGACTTTTCATGGAAACCTTGTTGTATTTCGTCTGGAAGGACTTTGAGCTCATAACACTCAAAGGCAGCACTTTCCCATTCAAAGTAAATGATGTCTCACTTCTTTACTTTCTGTCCTTTGTATTTTAAAACTCATCAGTGAAACAGACTTGAAGGTAAAGAGCACAGCGACCCGGAGATGACTGTTGGAGCCGCTGCTCTCTGCTGACTCCTGAACGTGTTCACACAGGAAAGAACATGATACAGAACGCTCAGATATAAAGTGATGTCGGGACCTGAGGTGGATTCATGTGCTGACGGCTGTGTGGCCTGTTTCTCCCTCTCTAGCCTGGTTTCAGCTACAAGATGTGAAAGAGAAATAGAAATTCTGTGAGATTACAGCCAGGAGGACGAGAGAGAACAAATATTGATTTGTATTTTGGTAAATTCCTGAAGGAGACGGAGGGAGGAGAGAGAGTGTGTGAGATTATTCTGTGTGACTGTATCTGAGTGTGTCTGGGATGTATGAACACTTTGATGTGGGTGAATTTAGGAAGGATGATAATCCCTGGACTCAACTCATGAATAATAGAAGAGAAGATGGAGAGAGTGGTGATGGAGGGGTGAGTGGAAGAGGAGAGGAAACGGATGCAGCAAAGAAAAAGTGAGCGAGAAAAGAAGGATCAAAATATGAAAAGTGTTTGGTTATGGAAACGTTGTCGGGTTCAGTCTAAGGTCAAGTAAAGTAAAGAGTGAATTTGAAACAACACAACCTGTAATGTTCTGCCACTAGGGGGCCAAAGATGGCCGACAATGAAGAGAATCAACCAGTTGAAAGTTAAATGTAACTTGAAGTCTCTGATGTTTGCTCCTCTGCTCAGGCCTGAAGTCTCTGGCTATGACCATCGCTCAGTGCTACGAGGAAGTCGGCCTCCTGCTCCTCTTCCTCGGAGTCGGCATCTCCATCTTCGCCATGGTGGTCTTCGCTCTGGAGCACGACCTTCCTGCCACGACCTTCACCAGCGTACCAGCCGCTTGGTGGTGGGCCACCACCTCCATGACCACGGTCGGCTACGGGGACATCCGGCCCGACACGGTTTTGGGGAAGGTGCTGGCCTTCCTCTGCATCCTGTCCGGGATCCTCATCCTGGCGCTTCCCATCGCCATCATCAACGACCGCTTCTCCGCCTGCTACTTCACCCTGAAGATGAGGGAGGCGGCGCTGCGGCACGGCGAGATGCTCAAGAGGCTGGCCCGGGGCTCGGTGGTGGAGACAGGGGAGGGGGGGATGGGGGGAGGCGTGAACTTAAGGGACGCCTACGCCAGGAGCGTCCTGGAGATGTTGAGGCTGCAGGGGCACGAGCGAGCGAGCACCCGCAGCAGCGGAGGAGAGGAACTGTGGTGGTAGAACCAGGAGACCAGACCTGGTGGGTTCCCATAATGCACTGCTTCAACATGCTTCTGGAAACTGGACTTACTGCTACAAAAATCTTGCATCAGTGGAAAGTTGCTTTTTTCCTCCATATACAACGTGACCTCTCTGCAACAGTAGGTTTCATGCAGATGTGTTTTGGTCGTGTGACCTCGGTGCCTCACCTTCATCCCTCTGAGAATCAGTCATGCAGTGAAGTATCCTGTGGGTCAGACTGTTCTCTTCCAATGTCACAGCGACTGACTCCAATCACTGACCTGGGTCACAGACGAGGTTTGACTTCGATTCATTTCACTGTTTTAACCAACAGACGCTGAAACTATAAAATATGAACAGATTCAAACTGAAACCAGCGGCGTTCACTCCTCAGAGCAGTTTGACACCACGACCTTTTCTCACGTGCACTTTCATCCCTGACGCTCTGGTGCAGCACAGGTGGGGAGGACTACCGCCAGCGTGTGGTGACCTTTGACCTCCCGGCTTCCTCCTACGTTTCTCTCTCTCTCTCTCTCTCTCTCTCTCTCTCTCTCTCTCTCTCTCTCTCTCTCTCTCTCTCTCTCTCTCTCCCTCTCTTTTTATTTCTTCTTAAAAATGTAAAATGTAAATGCGATGCTCCAGTTAGTTTTTTCTCTGGCAGCGGAGCCGGAGACATCAAACGCTGAATCCAGGTCAGTGGTGAAGTCAGCGAGGCAGGAAACCATCGGACGTTCCTGTGGTGATGATCCAGATTAAAGTTCATTATAGAGTTTGATAGAGACACGACGTGAACCTGAGAAAAGCTGTTTGGACCACGATGATTTGAGATATGAAGCAAACAGTGATGAGTGTCCTACTTAACGTCCCTCAGCTGAGACGAGCTTGTTTTCCACTCCGGCACGTTGAGGTTCCCCAGAGAACCTGCTCGTTCCAGCTCGACCTCTTTAAAGCATCAGGACGGAGGCACAGGCGCTTGGTGTCGACTTCATGTGTTTAACTCAGAGAATCTTTGTTTGAAAGAGTAAAACTCACACAGAGTCACTGGAGAATAAGAATCTGTGTCTGACGACCTGGATATGATGTTAAATACACAACGTTAATTAAAGCAAAGAACATTATCTCACACACACACGTTTCAAAAATGAAAACGACCTCCACACACACACCAGTGTTTCAGCTCCTTATCAGAAATATTACATATATTAATATCCACACTAACCCACATGAAAACACACGTCACATGACCATGGCCATACTCTGGTCATGTGATGTAAACAGGAAGTAGATCTTCAGTTTACTTCAACTAGATGAAATGTTTCTTACAGGTCCCCTATCGCGGGCAGCCATGCTTTCTCAAAAAGAGGGCGTGGCTTTGCGGCAGTCGCAGCCTTCACTTTGTGTCAGAGTCGTCGTCCAATCAGCAGAGACGTGTGTATAAACTCCGCCTTATTAAAGAGACGGTGACACGATGGATTGTAAAGATTCATCAGCAGCTGTTTCACACCGAAGGAAACTGTTAGGAGACAAGTTTATATTTTATAATGATCATATGAATCTGCTCTTACATCAAGTGTATTTTATCAAAAACATTTAAACTCATGTCATTTTCCACAAGAAGAAGAAGAACTAGGTTCTCAGCTGCTCGTTGGACAGAGTGATAAACACGCCTCACTAACGTGTCTGAGTAGATCATGAAACTACAGGCAGCACCTTTACAACACTGAGACCTGCAGTAGAATATCACTCATAACCTTTGAGTTTTCTTTAGTGTGAAATGTAGAAATATTCAAACTAGACTCCTGTCGTCATCGTCCTCTGGTCACAGTGTGTCCCCATGTGAGGACATGTGTTACTCTGCTGGCCGGTCCTGTGTCCGTCCTCTCTGCTGGGACTCTGTCCTCTCTGCTGGGACTCTGTCCTCTCTGCTTCTAAAACCAGCTTCATGAATTCATTCAGCTCCAGTGAAGCGACGAGGCTTCTAACATGGAGGAGCAGGAGTTCAACATCCTTCAGCCTTTGACTGCTGGTCAGAGAAAACAAATCTTTTGAATAAATCATGTGAACTCAAAAAACATATTATAAAATAAAAACTGTATTCATATCAGTTATTTTGTCCTGTGTTTGTTATCACTCCATCGGTCTGCAGTTTTCAGGGTGGAAACATTTTATTCACACTTTGTCTGCTCAGAAATAACGACCCCACCGGAGGGAGCAGCACAACGTTCTGATGTTTCCCAGGAACTCCCCGTCGGGACGCCTCATTGGCCCAGTTCTGTCCAGAGAGAAGGTGTCGGAGCGGGATGAGATCGTTCCAAGGACGAAGCTGAGGGGGGGTGAAGAGAAACCAGGCCACGCTCACGTTCTCCTCCTCAGGCCGTCCTCTCGTCCTCAGGACCGATCACTGCTCAGTCGGAAGCGGGTCACTCTCCTGATTCGATCCTGTTGCTTGATATTATCACATCATTCAGAAAAATCTTAATTAAAACGTTGCTTTGCTTTTAACAGAAAATATAAATTTTTATATAGCATCTAGAGATAGTCTCTAGAGAAGTTAGCTTCTAGAGAGTTAGCATCTAGAGATAGTCTAAATGTGAGACGTTTAGTGAATATCTAGAGAGTTAGCATCTAGAGAAGTTAGCTTCTAGAGAGTTAGCATCTAGACATAGTCTAAATGTGAGACGTTTAGTGAATATCTAGAGAGTTAGCATCTAGGGAAGTTAGCTTCTAGAGAGTTAGCATCTAGAGATAGTCTAAATGTGAGACGTTTAGTGAATATCTAGAGAGTTAGCATCTAGAGAAGTTGGCTTCTGGAGAGTTAGCATCTAGAGATAGTCTAAATGTGAGACGTTTAGTGAATATCTAGAGAGTTAGCATCTAGAGAAGTTAGCTTCTAGAGAGTTAGCATCTAGAGATAGTCTAAATGTGAGGCGTTTAGTGAATATCTAGAGAGTTAGCATCTAGGGAAGTTAGCATCTAGAGAGTTAGCATCTAGGGAAGTTAGCATCTAGAGAATTAGCATCTAGAGAGTTAGCATCTAGAGATAGTCTAAATGTGAGGCGTTTAGTGAATATCTAGAGAAGTTAGCTTCTAGAGAGTTAGCATCTAGAGATAGTCTAAATGTGAGACGTTAAGGGAACAGCAGATATTTTATTAACGTAAACCAATAATTTACATGTGAGGCCTTTTGGGAACTTCGTGAATTTTAGTTCAGTTTTAGTTCAGGGAACACTAGTACCTCTACTTTAGATCCAGGGTTGTTTCCCATGAGGATAAAATAATCTGTTTACACTGAAGCTTTGAAGCTTCCTGGTTGTTTCCTCTCAACCTCTGCCTGTGCAGCAGGTGAATCCTGTTTTTCCTGCTCGACAGTGAGGTCATGATGTATCAGGTGATGGTGACAGCGGCGGCACCAGAGCTTCTCCAGACCTCGGGCCTCTTTGTTCCCTGTGTCAGTCGGACTGCTCTGCAGACGAGATGTGAGACGCTCTTCATCCTGTCCACGCACCACAAACAGTCCAGACACGTTTCACATGATTTACTGAGTTCCCTGAATGCACCTCAGAAAACTCTACAGCGTAAACTCCTGTCCAACAATCCCACATCAGTTTCACAAGAGTTCTCCTTCATGTGCACCACGAACACAAGAGCTTCATTCTGACGGTTTGTTTCTGGAGTCGGAGTCTGTGCAGTAGACTCCAAAGAAGGTAGCTGTGGTATCAAGGACCTGCCCTACACCTGCTCGACCAATCAGGAGTCAGTCTCAGCTGTCAATCATCACGTCTCAGACCATTTTTATATCCTCAAATAACTAATGAAAAACAAACTGATAAGAAACATCAGAGAGATAAGAACGACCTGAAACGACAGAAATATCTTTGACATTTATTTAACGTCTACTTTGATTTTTCTCAGTTTGGTTCATGTCCCCTCTGCTAACATGGAGGAGGTCTACGACCGATGATGCACAGACACCAGGGGGCGATAGAGACCCTTTGGTTTCACCTTTGTGGCTCAGTCCATCTTTATACACAGTTCAGAGCATGAATACTTTTGTGTGCAGATGTTTTGATCGGTTGATGATCATCTGACTCCGTGTGATGTGACTCACACGGAGTCAGAGCTCTTTGGTTGAAACAGGTTTTAAATCTCTCTGTTCCAGGCTCCATGACACAAGCAGTAATTTAACAGCACTCAGGAGCTGCTGGTCTCCTGCTTCCTGGATCAGTTCGTCTGTGATGTGAAACGTTTTCAGATCAAATGTCCGACGGAGGCTGTTGAAGTTCAAGTTGTCACCTCAGTTTCTGACACTTGAGTGAAACCACATGATGCTTCAGTGTTTTATTTCCATCCTCAGTTCAATCAGAGGTCAAGAACTCCTCCTCTGGGACATCCCACAGTTCAGAGGAGAATCTGGGATGTGATTCGTCTCTGATGCTTGAAGGTGGATTTTCACGTTTCTCTTTAAATATCTTAAACTGATTTTCAGTCCCAGTTTGTGTTCGGACCTGTTTCCACGGTGACACGGCTCTACATCCTCTCAGTGTGGATGTTGTGTCTCTATGTCTGAGTCATGTGTGTGACTAAAAAACATATTTTGTATTATATTATAGCATCCCCCAGTCTTAATTTAGCTTCAGTAAATCTCCTCTGCTGCTGTTGATGACATTTTATAATCCAGTGTGTTTAATACGATTAACTCGTCTAAAATATTCCTTCATTTGTTTTGTAATTCTGATCTTGGTTCCTTTTGCAGTGAAAGCCACCGAATATTTAAACAACATTTATTTGATCATTTCACATTAACGTTAATATAATAAGACTGTTTGATGATGAGGCTAAAATAAAACTTGACCTCATTAGATTAAATGATTTTAAGAATTCTGACTTCATCCTCAATTAGTTTTGACTTAGATAACTTTATATTCCTGTAATTTTGTAAAATAATTATTGGTTCCTTTTCTGGGTTTATTTTGGCGTTAACTATTAACATTGTGACTTAGTTAAATAAAATATCTTTATCATCTTGCAAAATTCACTATATAGTTGCAAGAACCAACGTACCAATGAAATTATTTAAGTTATTTCATGAGAATATAAGAAGTCATTGATTTGAGGAGAAGAGTAAAAACCTGATGTGTCATGCTGCCCTCTAGAGGACAAACACATTCCTTACACTACAGTGTATCAGATGATATATACAGTATATCGTTTTATTATAATAATATATACTCTATACTCATTACTTTTATCCTCACACGTTACCAGAACAAAGCGCGTTCATCGAGCCGCCGCCCACAGAGACCAGCTCCGTCACACTCCACCCACTCAGTGACGCTGGGAGATAAGATGATTATCATTATCACCAGAGAACAGTTCATGGATCTCTATGAAATGTTCAGAGAACTGAAGTCTGATCTGCTGCAGCTGGGTTGAATCGAAGTGATGGTGAAGTCTCTACCGAGTGAAGAGATCTAGTTGTGAAGTTTAGGTTGAACTTTTAGTCCTCATTAAAAATGTATCAGAAAACACTGCAAACCATCTGTGTGACAATAAACTTTGATTTGATTTGATATATAGATTTTAATGTGAAGTATTGAAATAGTTTTGTTAAGTTTGTTTTAACAGCAACAGATTTAAGAAACAATTTTTTTCACAATATAATGATTATATTAGGGTGGAATATGAATTCCTTCATTGGAGGAGGGAGCAGTGTGTGAATTCTGCTAGAACTGAGCAGCAGAGGGAGCCGCTGTAAACAATGAGTTGGACCTTGACTGCTCCCAACGCCACCGCAGCAAAACATGTTATTCATCTCTGGTGTCATGCTGCCTGTTGTGATCCGCCATGAGGGGGGAGGTGGGGGGGGGGATATTTATAGGCTGATAATGAGCACGTGGCCTCCGGCTCCACGTCGTCCACTCACTGGCCCATAAGGACACGTGAGGTTCACCAAAGAAGATCCCCACAGAGGTTTGGAAAAACAAAAGTGTTTATTAAGACAACAACAAAAAAAGGCCTGAATACTCAGGAACATTATCGGGAGCTTCGTTACGAAGCAGTCGTGGTGATTGTTCTTTACACAGAGAAGAAACAAATACAAAACAGACAGAACTCCTCACTGGAATTCTGGAAAAATGTGAAAGCACCACCAAAGTCATGTGACCATCGACCTCCAGCCCCCATTCACACACACAAGCATTACAGATGGCTTCAGGTCACCCGGAGCCCGGGTGTAGGTGTCTCCTCCTCTTCCTCGAGCCTGCACTTCATCCCTGTGTGTGTGTGTGTGTGTGTGTGTGTGTGTGTGTGTGTGTGTGTGTGTGTGTGTGTGTGTGTGATGTGCACGCTCCCCTCAGACACTGAGGAGATGCTTGCAGCTCAGAGACATCAGCTCTGAGTTAAAGGACAAACTGAACAACATGAACTGAACTGAGAGAAAAGTAAAGCGAGTGAACCACGGTGGCAGAGCGGGGAACAGCTCCACGGAGACACCAGGTCCAAACACGAGGCAGTTCCGGGACGAAGTGGTAAATAACAACAATGAGGAAGCTCCGACTTCCTGTGACGCCATCCTCCACCGAGCCGAGGAGAACATCCATTGTTCAGGAATCACACGAGTCCAAGTGACGAGGGGCTAGCGTTAGCCTGCTAGCTCTCACGCACACACCCACACACACGCGCACTGAAGGTCTGACCCACTCTGACACATTTAACATAAACATCCCGGCTCAGTAGCCGAGGGGCTAGCAGCCCAGCTAGGCTAACTGCTAGCCGACGCATCGTAACAAACTAATGAAATTAATAAACGAAGCTACCAGTCCTGTAAAGTCACGGTCACACTGTGCGTGTGCCCCGGGTCCGTGCGGCTGTCCGGCCGCCGGAGGCTCGCTGCGTCCCGGTATCAGCTCGGCACGGCGTCCGCCGCCTGCGGGAAATCTGCACAGTCCGCGGGGGAGAACTGCAGCCGCCGCACGGCCTCTTTTATCAGGTTCCCCGATAGAATTAATTCCTGCAGGAGCCGGTGCGGGTCGTCCTCCTCCGCGCCGACCCTCTTCTTGTTCCACGGTCTGATCTGGTCCCAGTCCTGGTCCCCGTTCGACCCGGGGATGCTGTACGGGCTCGCCCGGCTGCTCCCCCGGTGCCCCCGGCTCCGGAGCCGCATGCAGCAGCCGCCGCGCTTCTGCGCCGGAGCCGCGGTGCCGCCGCCGAGCATCGCCGCCGGCCTGGCCCCGCCGCCGGTGAGGCCGTGCCGGCAGGACACGGACACCGACACCGTCTTCTGGCCGCAGCCGCCGCTGTTGTTGTTGTGGAGCTGCAGAGCTTCTCCGATCCGCGTCACCAGCGCGTCCACCTCTTTGGAGTCCACGGTGACGGACTGCTCCAGGAAGATGTAGTTCTCCTTCCGGCAGGGCATGGTGCTCCGAGCGGCTGGTGCTGCAGTGTGTGCGGGCTGGTTGAGGGTTTGAATCCGGGCTGACTGACCCGGCCGCTGCTCGCTGCCTCCACGCTGCTGCTCCGCTGCCGACAGACACCGCTCACTTGTAAACAATGGATGACGCGGCCCGGACTCTACCACGATCCCTGCGAGAGGGGGGTTCTTAAAACAAAAGACAGTGCGTGACCGCACTAGAGCCACGCAACCAACCACCACGCGCACTCTATGAAATACAAAATCATATGTAGAATCTGAAAACACTAAATATGAACCAAAATCAACATGGTTGGTGTTTTTTTATGTGATTTTATTTCCCGTCCCCCCTGACCACGCTCCTGCTGTGGACTGTTCCGCCATATGCACGTTACATAATGACAAACTGTCTGCAGCAAAACAAACAAAGCGACTGTTCTACTGGGATCTACTGGGAACCTCCTGTACAGCCCACTGCCCCTGGTTCCCCTGTGGAACCTTCCAATCACTGGCAAGGAGGCAGCATGTGTGTGGAACCACCAGAGCCTGTAGTAGAACCAGTAGAACATGTTGTACCATCAGAACATGTAGTAGAACCAGTAGAACATGTAGTAGAACCATCAGAACATGTAGAACCATCAGAACATGTAGCAGAACCATCAGAACATGTAGAACCATCAGAACATGTAGCAGAACCATCAGAGCATGTAGAACCATCAGAACATGTAGCAGAACCATCAGAACATGTAGAACCAGTAGAACATGTAGCAGAACCATCAGAGCATGTAGAACCATCAGAACATGTAGCAGAACCATCAGAACATGTAGAACCATCAGAACATGTAGCAGAACCATCAGAGCATGTAGAACCATCAGAACATGTAGCAGAACCATCAGAACATGTAGAACCAGTAGAACATGTAGCAGAACCATCAGAGCATGTAGAACCATCAGAACATGTAGCAGAACCATCAGAACATGTAGAACCATCAGAACATGTAGAACCAGTAGAACATGTTGTACAACCATCAAAACATGTTCACTGGCCAGGAGGCAGCATGTGTGTGGAACCACCAGAGCCTGTAGTAGAACCAGTAGAGCATGTTGCACCTTCAGAACCTGTAGTAGAACCATCAGAACATGTTGAACCATCAGAACATGATGTAGAACCACCAGAACATGTTGTAAAACCATCAGAACATGTAGAACCACCAAAACACGTTGTAGAACCATTAGAACATGTTGAACCATCTGAACATGATGTAGAACCATTAGAACATGTTGAACTATCAGAACATGTTGTAGAACAATCAGAACATGTTGTAGAACCACCAGAACACGTTGTAGAACCATCAGAACATGTTGAACTATCAGAACATGTTGTAGAACAATCAGAACATGATGTAGAACAATCAGAACATGATGTAGAACCATCAGAACACGTTGTAGAACCATTAGAACATGTTGAACCATCAGAACATGTTGTAGAACAATCAGAACATGATGTAGAACCACCAGAACACGTTGTAGAACCACACTAGTGACGTCAGCATTGTTGCTCCTTCACACACCACTAACTGTACTTATTGTAATGACGTGTCCTTGGAGTTGACAGCTGCTGAGACACAGGGTTCCTCTCTGGTGTTCAGATGCAGTCATAGATTGTGAATTGTCCTAAAGGACCAAAGTGGCCTGAGAAGACACAGGACCTCACATGAGAGACACACAGTGTTGTGTAGAGAAGGAGACTCTGTTCACACAATGTAACGGCCGTATCTCCAGTTGTTACGTTGCCTGGTTGGTCTTCACTGCCAAGAAGGACCTTCTCTTATTGGAGGTCGCTTTGGAGCGTCAGCTGAATGAAATGTAATGAATGAAATATACAATTTAACAGAACTAATGAAGTTAACGTCTGTGATGACACTTTGTTTTAATTAAAAAAAATGTATTTCCTCAAGACAAAAATCCTGACACGTCTCAGAAAACTGAGCAAACGTGATGAAGTCAAACTCTGGAGCCAACAAGCAGCTGCTGTTTATCTAAATACATGAGTTCAGTTCAATAGTTGGCTGAGAACATGATGAGTAAACGTGGGGAGCAGCTGCTGGCATCCTGCCTGTAGACACTGACAATAGCAGTGGAGGGTGTGTGTTTCTGTGTGTGTGTGTGTGCGTGTGTGTGTGTGTGTGTGTGTGCGTGTGTGTGTGAGAACACCGTGTACATTTCAGTTTCTGAGAAACAGCAGCCCGGCTGAACCTGACGCTCCAGTCAAAGAGTCCTCACGACCATAAAAGGAGCTACTACCCATGGCGGCACGTGGTATGTGAGCCAATCAGAAGGCCCGGCTGAGGTTCCCTGTGTCTGAATGGCAGCAGGAGGAGTCCAGTCACTCTGGAATCCAGTGAGATGATAAAACACTGAAACCAGATAAAGGGCCTCAGGGCCCTGCACACAAAACAAGAGCACACACACATGTGATCGTTCTACTACACTGCTCATTGACACACAGCAGAGTGTGAAGGTCTGGAGGTAACGTGATGATGAAGCTCAGTTCTCCTCCGTCCTCAGCAGCTCACGTCTGAACCACGTTCCTCAGTTTCCATTAGTTCATTCATCAGTTACTCATGGTTTCATTGTAATTTAGGGACTAAATCATTTTGTCTGGCATTCGTACGGCCTGTCATCATCACCTACGTGGGCGGAGACTGCCTATACTTGACTCTGATTGGTTTGTAGACGGCCTCTGACAGTTGGGGGGGGTAGTCTTTCTGTTTGAATGGAGAAGAAGAGTCAAGCACCAACAGACTCTCACTCTCTACTTCCTGTGATTGGTCCAAAAGTCCAAACTAACCCACAAAGTGTTGTCACTCTGGAAGGGCACCGTAGAGCTGTTCCCTTCCATGGAGGAGGTGTAAAACACGACAATCTGAACAGTCCAGGAATCAGCTGAGTCATGTGTTTTTCCTCCAGAGACAGATTCTTTGACTTAGACTCCACAGACTCGAAGCACAACAAGAGGAAGTGAGCTGGCACCGAACTGGGTCACACACTTCCTGTTGCATGTCTTCCTGTATGTGAGTCAGCTGCGGCGTAAACAGCCGCAAACACAATTCCTGTTTGCCTGCACCAGCAGCTGCTGCTCCCTGAACCATGTGACCTCATCCTCCACTCTCATTGTGTATGAGTGGGACCTACTTTAATCCTCCAGCGTGTGAAGAGGTCCGACTCACAAACAACAACACACACTGAGCTCCTCTGTTCGGAGGGCGGGGGGGTTCACACAGCACCTCAGACCGGAGAACGTCCTGTGTTCAGAGGAAGAGAACGAGGAGAACGAGGTGGAACTCCTTCATGGCCCCAACCAGCGGGTTTTACAACACAAACACAAACTGAGGAGTCCAGCAGGTCCCAGATATGTTGGCTTCACTTCTGGAGAGGGGGAGGAATCTTTATTAAACTGTCGTTGAAAGTTTCCCATTGACAAATACTGTGAACAGTATCTATATTTATCACTACAGCTCCAAAGGTGGATGATCCACCGCTGAAACAGTCCCAAACAAATTCTGTTTGCTAAAAGTGTTGAGGGACTAGTTGTTAGCTGGAGTTTCTTCATGGGGTTTGTTAAAAGGAGGAATAAAGAATTATCTAACTAACTGGGGGGAAATGAAACCTTCTGACGGTTTGTGAAGTTGAGAGAAGTTGAGAGAAGTTGAGAGAAGTTGAGAGAAGTTGAGAGAAGTTGAGAGAAGAGCCCACAGTGTGTTTCCTCTCGGCTGCTCCGACCGGCTGAATGGAGAGAGAGCAGAAAAGAAAACAGGCCTTTCAGCCCGAGGATCAACTTTGATAGCAGTTGGAGCGCTGCCAGCAGCTCGGGTTCACAGGGTTTGTTTCCTCATTCAACGAGAGGGAGAGACTCCATTTATATGCGCCCTCTCTTTTAGAGACGGCCCTCTCTCTCTCAGAGGAATGTGAGGAGGCTGCACATGGCAGGAAGTGAAATGAAAGGGTTTATTTGTTGCCGTGACGCTTCGGGCCTGTGTTCTAATGCCCAGAAATATCAAGTTTTAACTAGTGAAGAGAAAAGTTATCGACTGTGTTGTTGAATCACGTTTCTGAATGTGACTCAGCTGATGTGAGCAGCTCGGGAGGATCAGTACCTGCCTGTGCACGATGGGAGTTTCCTGCAAGTATCAGGAAAACGCTGAGCCGTACGTTGAGGCTACCGTCCTCACTTCCTTGTTTGTAGTTGAGAGATCCAGAAGCGTGCGGCCCGAACGGGTCATGTTGACCCCAAAACACTTACATCAGGTCCAGGGTGCTGTCTGTCACTCGGTGTTATGATGAAATATTCGTAGGGTTAGGGTCTGGTTTTCACTTCAGGTCTAAAGGAAACGATCCAGGTTATATCAACACCTGGATTCATCCTTAAACCCAAACCCTTGAGTTCACTTCGAGGTTAAACAGTTTAATCATTACTGTGAGCGTAAACTCAGATTCAGACACGTTATGTTTTAAAGTCACTTTACCATTAACAAGAGCTTTAAGTGGCACAGGTAAAAACTTTTTAATTTATTATTCTCAGAAACTCTCCATTATAATGAAGACCGCGTCAGACAGCCTCTCCTAAAATAAGCTTCCTTTAGAGTCTACTACTGATGCATTGTGTCATCTTAGGTAAGCTCATTTTATTAATATTTAAGCCTCCTTTGTTCTTTCCCTTCTGAGTCAAATACATGAAATAATTATGTAAAACAAATCAAACGCATGTTAAATGCTTCACATCAGAGCTCAGAGGCCATCACCACTCTGTGTTTTCAGAACGACACAACCCAACGTGTCTGGAAGTTGTAGCCAGGGAACACCATGTGCTTTCCCAGAACCGGAGCTCCCCCCCCGTGGAGCTGCTCAGAAATCGACCAAAACTAACGTCTGCTGAGCGTGTTTAGTAAACTGACGTCGTGTGGTTTGACTTCATATAGCACACACTGGACCACACACGTACACATACAAACACACACATACACACACACACACAAACTGCAGTTAAGTGACTAGAGCAGATACAATCTGTTCTGCCGAGCTTTAAAACCTCCTGTTTTTCAATTTCTGTTGTTTTCTGCTGTCAGCCATGTTTGAACACGCTCCTCTGAGATGACAGATCAAAACTGGTTAATACACACACACACACACACACACACACACACACACACACACACACACACACACATACACACACACACACACACACACAAACACACACACACACACACGCACACACTCACTCACTCACACACACACACACTCACTACACCACAATGACAACACAATCATTATGCAACACAAATTAAAGCTTAAACTCCAACAATCTGGTGTCTGGTGTCCCACAAGGATCATTTCTTGGACCCTACGTGTTCTCTGAGTGAGCTGCTCTGTGGCCGCTCACCTCATCTTTCATCATTGTTCATCGCTACATCCTTTCATCGCAGTAAGTGCACCGTCCAAGGATGTCTTCACTCAATAAATAATACAGATCTGTGTTCGACAATCAATGTCGACAAAACTAAGAAATGTTTTCTTTTCTTGAACACATATGTTTACATTTCCTTATGAATTCATAGGCTCAGTCCATGTGTGTGTGTGTAAACATGAGCACACACGCGCACACACACCCAAGGTTTTGTTATTTAACCAACCAGCATGTTTCAACCTTCCCTCTCTGAGTCGTTGTTGTCACAACACTGAGCCGAAATCTGCCAAATATCCCGAGGGATATTACTACACACACACAGCCAGTTGTATCTAGTCCCTTGTGTGTGTGTGTATGTATGTGTGTGTGTGTGTGTGTGTGAGTGTGTGTGTGTGTGTGTGTTTTGTGTTCTCAGATCCTCAGCTCTCAGAGATAAACAGCTCAGTTTTCTAACAAACACAAAGACAAAATGTTGTCTGTTTACTCGTGACACTAAAAACACAGCAGAGAACCTGACAGTGTCAGTGTCTCTGTACATGGATCTTCTCCTGCAGCCTCCTGGTTGAATGTGTGTAACATGTGGGAGTGAGTCCATGTGAGGAACCAGCAGGACAATGTGTGGAAGCTTCCCAGTGAGCGAGTGGACGTGTTGATGAGGTTTCTAACACGTGACGTGAAACTGAAACCAGCTCTGAAGGTTTACAATGCTTTTCAATTTCCACTGATCCCTGTGTGTGTGTGTGTGTGTGTGTGTGTGTGTGTCTGTGTGTCCGGATCAGGGTCACAGCAGGGTGCCACATGTCTGTGAAATAACAACTCAGAGATCAACAACCAGCTACTTTCCAACAAGATACATATTAAATGTTACTTCATATGAACTCAATATTTAATCAGAATATAAACTGATCCTGATGAATCTGATTCATTATCTTCACCTGATGTCTGTCAGTCTGTGGTGACATCACAGCAGCAGTCACCACAGCATCAAAACAAAAACACAGGAGGAGAAGAGGATCATGGGAAATACTCGAGGGAGGAGGAGGAGGAGGAGGAGGAGGAGGAGGAGGAGGAGGAGGAGGAGGAGGAGGAGGGGGAGGAGGAGGAGGAGGGATATTACTCACGTCTAATCTGTTAGGAGCCACTGTGTGTCTCCCCCCCCCCACACACACACTTGTTATTGAAGTGATGACTCAAGAGTGTTTGTGTGTGTGTGTGTGATTGTGTGTGTGTGTGTGTGTGTGTGTGTGATCGTGTGTGTGTGTTGATATGACTCTTCAGTTGTTTTTCTGGTCAGACTGAGGCAGCAGCTCAACAGTTACTGATTAACAGCTCTATGAAAAACTGTGAGTGTTCAGGACAACAGGGCCTCACCTCTCAGGGCCTCACCTGACGGGGGGGGCACCTGGGTTGTGTCTGCACATTCATCCGTCACTCATTCATTACAGTTTTTCACAATTGTTAACACACGTTTTTCAAAACATTAACGGCTTTCTCAAAACTGCACACAGAAAACGTAAAACCTCACACACAAAATGCTAAACCTGACTCTTCCTTTGCAAGATGACTCTTTGCCATCAAATCTCTTAACCGTTCACAAAATGGAACTCGTGTTTTCATTTGGTACACACAGACATATTTTCAAATGACACACACATACCATTCATTGAGTACACACAACTAAGCATTTAGTTTTTTCATAGTCAAACATAAAACAGAACACAAATATGCAGCAAAAAAAGGTTTATTTCGGAACACACAGAGAACAGTACTGTAAACCGGCCTGCTTGTAAGTTGGTAGTTACAAGCACAAACTCTGGCCCTAACTTCTTGATGTGTTCCGTTCGAATGGAACCCTGTACACTGGTTTCATCAGCATGGCATTCCTATGAAGAATACAGTCCAATGAAGAGAGGCTGGCGGTCTGGACGTTAGGGGTAAGGGAGGGGGGCATTCAGGATGAAGGGGTTGGTTATGGGTAGTAGGTAGGTTGGAGTGTGAGTTGGTTTCGGGGAGGTGGTTATGTGGGAATATTATGGGGATACCTAGGGGAAGACAGAGGACAGTGGAACAAAGACGAAAGAAGGAGAAGGAGAAGAAGGAGGGGACGGTGGAAACGGACTGGGACGGCAGTGCGTAGGCGGAGCAGAAGTACGGGGGAGACTGGGGATGGGGGGGAGGAGAAGGACGTTTTCATTCATAGCCCTCCTGAGGGGGGCAGAGAGAGGAGGGGGAACAGTGAGCAGGAGGAAAGGAGGGGCGAGAGAAGGATGTGGATGAGTGAGAAGGAGGAGAAGAGGAGGGGGAGAATGGGGATGGGGAGGAGAGGTCGGAGTGGGGATGGGGCCTTAGAGAGAGGAAGGGGGAGAGGAGAGAGGCATGGGAGGCGTGTGAGAGAGGAGAGTGGAGGGGAGGGAGAAGGGCTGGGAGGGTGCCGAAGGAGGGACAGCAAGGAGGTGGAGCCACTCGGCGAGGGGGCGGAGACAGGACGGTGAGATGGGGTGAAGTAGACGGAGGGGGGAGAATGATGGGAGGCGAGGAATGGCGGTAGAAGAATGGCTGGGGGAGAAATGGGGATGGGAGGAGAAGGCGAGGATGGGAAGGAGGAGCAGGAGGGGAGGGAGAAGAGATGGGTCGGAGTGAGACAGGAGGAGAAGAAGGCGGGGTCTCATTGGGGATGGTGAGGAAGACGGAGGTGGGAGGGACATGGAAGAAGGAGCGGGAGAGGAGCACGGCTGGGGGCTCTCTCCTTCTTTCCTTCCTGATCTGGTTTCTCCACTTTCTGTTTCTTCTCCTGCTTATTCATTTCTATCTTCTCCTTCTTTTCTCTCTCCTTCAGTTCTTTGATCTCCTTCTTCTCCTCCTTCTGTCTCTCCATTTTCAGTTTCTTCTCCTGCTTATTCATTTCCATCTCCTCCTTCTTTTCTCTCTCCTTCAGTTCTTCGATCTCCTTCTTCTCCTTCTTTTCTTTCTCCTTCAGTTCTTTGATCTCCTTCTTCTCCTCCTTCTGTCTCTCCATTTTCAGATTCTTCTCCTGCTTATTCATTTCCTTCTTCTCCTTCTTTTCTTTCTCCTTCAGTTCTTCGATCTCCTTCTTCTCCTCCTTCTGTTTCTCCATTTTCAGTTTCTTCTCCTGCTTATTCATTTCCATCTCCTCCTTCTTTTCTTTCTCCTTCAGCTCTTTGCTCTCCTTCTTCTCCTTTTCCTCTCTCGCTAGTTGTTCTTTTACATTTTCCGGGTCGGTCTTATCGATGAGATTCTGAAAAGACAAAGACAAAACATAAGTGTCAACATTTCCTTCCTCAAAGTCTAAACATGAAAAAACGTACAATCCATATCATTAAGATCCAAAATGATCTGATGTAACGTACCTCAAGATAAATGTTCTTCAGCCTCAGGATCTGTACTTCCCTCGCCTCCTCTATAAGACACCTCTCTGTCTTCCTGAGCTCGTTCAACAGATCCTCTTTCTCCTGGAAGCTGTTCTCCTCTTTGATGACACTGCACCTCAGCTTCTCCTGCAGAGCTGCAAAGTTCACCTTCCAGTCACTTTCCAACTTCTGGTTCTCCAACTGCTGGAGATGAAGAGTAGTGACCAGGGAGATGATTTCTTCCTCTTTCTGTTTCATGGTCGTCTTCATCACTTCCATCTCCACAGACATCATCATGTTGTCTTCTCTGTTCTGATCCAGTTGTGAGGCAGCAGAGACCAGGTTCTCCCTCAGCGTTTTGTTGTCAGCAGTCAGCTGCATCTTCAGAGCAATATTCACTTCAGCTAGAGCAGCTTTCTCTGCCCCATGCTCCAGTAGCACTTCCTTCATAGCAGCCAGCTGCCTCTGCAGAGCAGCATCTACTGCAGCCAGCTGCTGCTTCAGAGCATAGTTCTCTGCTGACAGAGCCGAGTTGTCCTGCTCTATCAGACCAATTTTGTATGCAGCCAGACCCGATGGTTCACCGGCCTCCTGCTTCAGTGCAGCGTTCTCGGCTCTGAGCTCCTGGTTCTGCCTCCTTGTGTCCTCGAGGGCTCGGAGGAGGAACTGCATGTCTTTGAGGACAGGGTTCCCCTGATGTTGGGCAGCATCACCACACTGCTTCTGTCCAAGTGACTTATCTGATGAACTCAGGTGATCCATTCTAACAAAGTAGTTCTGAAGTTAAATAGTAGTTTTGAATTGAAGCTGTGAAGCTCAGGTTCTGACGCTTGTCTATCGTGGTTGAAGGACTCTGCTGTTGAGAAGATTCTCTTGTAGCTGTTGTCTATGAATAATCGTTGAGTCTGACTCACCTATTACATTGTGTTTCTCCTTTATAGCAGGTCAGTTGTGTGTGATCTGGTAGAATCAAAGGACTGTTGTTAGTATTATAGGACCTGGACTAAAACATCATAGGACAAACTGTATGAAGTGCTTTTACACAATCTTAAACTATAGAATATTATTTCTCTATATAAATTCAACAAACACACACACAACACAACCACGTCTTCTAACTGTGCTGTCAATCAAAAATAAAAATGAAATAAATAGATGCAGAAAATAGTCAAGGGCTTCATGTGACAAATATACATTTAGAATGTATTTAGTTATTTTCTTTACAATAATACAAAATAGTTGTTTAGATGTTGTGTATATTTCTGAATACAGATAGTACCCTCTCTGTGTCTCCTGTCGACCTCTGACCTCTGACCTCTTTGTGGAGCGTGTCGTCACTACACTGGTCTGGAGTCTGTGGGAGACGTCCAGCTCACTGATCAGACTCTGAGGATCTGATGTTTGATACGACTCAGGTTGTGTTGAATTATCATTTTATAAAAACAACTCAAAACACTGAAATGATGAACTTTATATAAACTGTGACACTAACATGACGTCATGACTTTAATGTGATGAAGATGATGACGGTTCACAGAATCTTTTTCTTTTATAAATCAAGTGTTTAGTTAAAATAAAGAGATGTGGGTGCTGCCATCTTGTGATGATGACATCATTTGTGGTTGTGGTGGATTGGATGGTTAAGGCCCCGCCCACATATGCGCTCAACCAATCATGAAAAACAGAAACCTGAAGATGCAGGTTTATGAGCTGTACTGCAGCCAGACACCAGGGGGCAACTGAGAGCCTTTGGCTTCACTTCTGGGATCGTCATGTCATCCATCTTTGTTTACAGTCTCGAGGCGGCTGTGGCTGAGGGGGTAGAGAGGTCGGTGGTTCGATCCCCAGTCTGAACCATCTGCATGCTGAAGTGTCCTTGGGCAAGATGCTGAACCCCGAATGCCCCCCCCCCTTAGAATAACAAAGTGCTGGGATAGATGCACTGTATGAATGTGTGTGTGAATGGGTGAACGTGAAACTGTAATGTAAAGCGCTTTGAGTCATCAAGACTAGAAAAGCTCTATATAAATACAAATCCATTTACCATTTACTAAATAACACGAGGCTGGAAACGAGTGAGACGCTGAGGTCTTCTCTTCCTGTGGAGTTCAAACATCATCACGCTGCTTCTACACTCTTCTTCTGTGAGAGACAAATGTCAAATCATCATTTTACACATTCAAATGAGTTTCAGATGTTTTCTAATTTCCCATCTTCATGTGGTTGATGTAGATGAATGGATATAATGAAATCCGATAACAACAGGAACACGAGTGGATCTGTTGAGGAGCTGAGATGTCGATGGACTGTGCAGCCGCATGAAAGTGACAAATCCAGCTGAGGTCTGAACAGAGGAAAGTGAATCCTCCGACAGGACGGATGAATCCAGCTGCTGCTGTGGCCACCATCGCTTCCAGAGACAGTGGTGTTAATGAGCCTCACAGATCAACCACAGCACGTCCTGTGTGTGTCTGTGTGTGTCTGTTTGTTGTATACCTCTCGTTGTGAAGGGTCGGCTCCACTCGTATTTGTCTTCTTCTGCTTTTTGTAGCAGCTTGACTGAAAAGCTCACAGCTTCTCACCTGCAGCTATACACAAGTCATATATGTATAAACAAGTGGTATAAAAGTAATATTCTGCATTTACAGAGCTTTGTGTCGTCTAAAAAATAATAAGTTTAAAACTTTGTCGAAGATCTGAATAAATGAGCAGGTCCAGGATGTTGTTGATGTCCTAAAGGAGAGGCGGTGGAGCGGTGGCAGAAACTTGGACTATGGGCAGAAAAGGTCTCTGGTTCGACTCCACGGAGCAACAACAAAAAGATGAACCTGGATTGATCTGCCCACAAATCCAAGAGGATTCTCTCACCCTGTCTATTACCACCTTACTCCCCCCAACATCTGCTCCCCGGGCGCTGTACACGGCTACTCACTGTTCTGTGTGTCCAGCACTAGATGGGTCAAAAGCAGAGGTTACATTTCCCTACCTGCATGAGTGTGTCTGTGTGTGTCTGTGCATGTGTTTGGGTCTAATAAATGCATCTTAATCTTAATGTGTGAACATCAGAAAGTTTCCTCCTTCTCTCCCTCTGCTGAGTTTTCAACGGCTTTCTCAAAACTGCACACAGAAAACGTAAAACCTCACACACAAAATGCTAAACCTGACTCTTCCTTTGCAAGATGACCCTTTGCCATCAAATCTCTTAACCGTTCACAAAATGGAACTCGTGTTTTCATTTGGTACACACAGCCATATTTTCAAATGACACACACATACCATTCATTGAGTACACACAACTAAGCATTTAGTTTTTTTCATAGTCAAACATAAAACAGAACACAATTATGCAGCAAAAAAAGGTTTATTTCGGAACACACAGAGAACAGTACTGTAAACCGGCCTGCTTGTAAGTTCCGGTAGTTACTAAGCACAAACTCTGGGCACCCTAACTTCTTGATGTGTTCCTGTCGAATGGAACCTGTACATGGTTTCACAAGCATGGCCTTCATATGAGATTTACAGTCCAGTTGATGAGTGGCTGGCAGGGGGTGGATGGTCGGGTGGGGGGGTTGGGTGTGGGGGGCTTTCAAGGTTGGTTTGGGGAGGGGGCTGGAGTCGTGTGGTGGAGGGTGTGGTGGTCGGGGATGTGGTTTGTGTTTATATGTGTGTTTCACTATTGAAGAACGAGGACGTTGGAAAAAAGAAGAAGTAAGGAGAGGGGCAGAACACGGAGGGGAGGGAGAAAGGATGGGATGGGTGAGAAGGAGGAGAAGAAGGATGGGGTGCATGGGGATGGGGAGGAGACTGAGGTGGGACAAACTGGGAGTGCGGCGCACGGACGAGGGAGAGCGAAGGATTGGGCGGAGTGAGAAGGCGGAGGTATAGGAGGGGAGGGCGAGACAGGGATGGGAGGAGTGATGAAGGCGGAGACGTGAGGGCGCTGAGGATGAGAGCAGGAGAACGCGTGTGCTCGCGTCGCGATGCGCGCGCGCGCTCCTCGCGTGGCTGATGACTTCGTCGCGCCGCGTGGGCTTTCGGGCTGCACGGCTGGGAGTCGATCTCCTTCTTCTCCTCCTTCTGTTTCTCCATTTTCAGTTTCTTCTCCTGCTTATTCATTTCTATCTTCTCCTTCTTTTCTTTCTCCTTCAGTTCTTCGATCTCCTTCTTCTCCTCCTTCTGTTTCTCCATTTTCAGTTTCTTCTCCTGCTTATTCATTTCCATCTCCTCCTTCTTTTCTCTCTCCTTCAGTTCTTCGATCTCCTTGTTCTCCTTCTTTTCTTTCTCCTTCAGTTCTTTGATCTCCTTCTTCTCTTCCTTCTGTTTCTCCACTTTCTGTTTCTTCTCCTTCTTATTCATTTCTATCTTCTCCTTCTTTTCTTTCTCCTTCAGTTCTTCGATCTCCTTCTTCTCCTTCTTTTCTTTCTCCTTCAGTTCTTTGATCTCCTTCTTCTCCTCCTTCTGTTTCTCCATTTTCAGTTTCTTCTCCTGCTTATTCATTTCCATCTCCTCCTTCTTTTCTCTCTCCTTCAGCTCTTTGCTCTCCTTCTTCTCCTTTTCCTCTCTCGCTAGTTGTTCTTTTACATTTTCCGGGTCGGTCTTATCGATGAGATTCTGAAAAGACAAAGACAAAACATAAGTGTCAACATTTCCTTCCTCAAAGTCTAAACATGAAAAAACGTACAATCCATATCATTAAGATCCAAAATGATCTGATGTAACGTACCTCAAGATAAATGTTCTTCAGCCTCAGGATCTGTACTTCCCTCGCCTCCTCTATAAGACACCTCTCTGTCTTCCTGAGCTCGTTCAACAGATCCTCTTTCTCCTGGAAGCTGTTCTCCTCTTTGATGACACTGCACCTCAGCTTCTCCTGCAGAGCTGCAAAGTTCACCTTCCAGTCACTTTCCAACTTCTGGTTCTCCAACTGCTGGAGATGAAGAGTAGTGACCAGGGAGATGATTTCTTCCTCTTTCTGTTTCATGGTCGTCTTCATCACTTCCATCTCCACAGACATCATCATGTTGTCTTCTCTGTTCTGATCCAGTTGTGAGGCAGCAGAGACCAGGTTCTCCCTCAGCGTTTTGTTGTCAGCAGTCAGCTGCATCTTCAGAGCAATATTCACTTCAACTAGAGCAGCTTTCTCTGCAGCCTGCTTGTTCAGAGCAGCTTTCTCTGCCCCATGCTCCAGTAGCACTTCCTTCATAGCAGCCAGCTGCCTCTGCAGAGCAGCATCTACTGCAGCCAGCTGCTGCTTCAGAGCATAGTTCTCTGCTGACAGAGCCGAGTTGTCCTGCTCTATCAGACCAATTTTGTATGCAGCCAGACCCGATGGTTCACCGGCCTCCTGCTTCAGTGCAGCGTTCTGGGCTCTGAGCTCCTGGTTCTGCCTCCTTGTGTCCTCGAGGGCTCGGAGGAGGAACTGCATGTCTTTGAGGACAGGGTTCCCCTGATGTTGGGCAGCATCACCACACTGCTTCTGTCCAAGTGACTTATCTGATGAACTCAGGTGATCCATTCTAACAAAGTGGTTCTGAAGTTAAATAGTAGTTTTGAATTGAAGCTGTGAAGCTCAGGTTCTGACGCTTGTCTATCGTGGTTGAAGGACTCTGCTGTTGAGAAGATTCTCTTGTAGCTGTTGTCTATGAATAATCGTTGAGTCTGACTCACCTATTACATTGTGTTTCTCCTTTATAGCAGGTCAGTTGTGTGTGATCTGGTAGAATCAAAGGACTGTTGTTAGTATTATAGGACCTGGACTAAAACATCATAGGACAAACTGTATGAAGTGCTTTTACACAATCTTAAACTATAGAATGTTATTTCTCTATATAAATTCAACAAACACACACACACAAACTTGTGGCAGAAACTTGGACTATGGGCAGAAAAGGTCTCTGGTTCGACTCCACGGAGCAACAACAAAAAGATGAACCTGGATTGATCTGCCCACAAATCCAAGAGGATTCTCTCACCCTGTCTATTACCACCTTACTCCCCCAACATCTGCTCCCCGGGCGCTGTACACGGCTACTCACTGTTCTGTGTGTCCAGCACTAGATGGGGCAAAAGCAGAGGTTCAATTTCCCTACCTGCATGAGTGTGTCTGTGTGTGTCTGTGTGTGTCTGTGCATGTGTTTGGGTCTAATAAATGCATCTTAATCTTAATGTGTGAACATCAGAAAGTTTCCTCCTTCTCTCCCTCTGCTGAGTTTTCAACGGCTTTCTCAAAACTGCACACAGAAAACGTAAAACCTCACACACAAAATGCTAAACCTGACTCTTCCTTTGCAAGATGACTCTTTGCCATCAAATCTCTTAACCGTTCACAAAATGGAACTCGTGTTTTCATTTGGTACACACAGCCATATTTTCAAATGACACACACATACCATTCATTGAGTACACACAACTAAGCATTTAGTTTTTTCATAGTCAAACATAAAACAGAACACAAATATGCAGCAAAAAAAGGTTTATTTCGGAACACACAGAGAACAGTACTGTAAACCGGCCTGCTTGTAAGTTGGTAGTTACAAGCACAAACTCTGGCCCTAACTTCTTGATGTGTTCCGATCGAATGGAACCCTGTACACTGGTTTCACCAGCATGGCATTCCTATGAAGAATACAGTCCAATGAAGAGAGGCTGGCGGTCTGGACGTTAGGGGTAAGGGAGGGGGGCATTCAGGATGAAGGGGATGGTTCAGGGAGAGGAAGGATGAGAGAGTTTAGGACTTTTCTTAGGAAAAGAAACAGAGAAAACAGGGGAACCACTTGCTCCTCTTCCTAATTCTCCTCCTTCTCTTCTCCTTCTTTTCTTTCTCCTTCAGTTCTTCGATCTCCTTCTTCTCCTCCTTCTGTTTCTCCATTTTCAGTTTCTTCTCCTGCTTATTCATTTCTATCTTCTCCTTCTTTTCTTTCTCCTTCAGTTCTTTGATCTCCTTCTTCTCCTCCTTCTGTTTCTCCATTTTCAGTTTCTTCTCCTGCTTATTCATTTCCATCTCCTCCTTCTTTTCTCTCTCTTTCAGTTCTTCGATCTCCTTCTTCTCCTTCTTTTCTTTCTCCTTCAGTTCTTTGATCTCCTTCTTCTCCTCCTTCTGTTTCTCCATTTTCAGTTTCTTCTCCTGCTTATTCATTTCCATCTCCTCCTTCTTTTCTCTCTCCTTCAGTTCTTCGATCTCCTTCTTCTCCTTCTTTTCTTTCTCCTTCAGTTCTTTGATCTCCTTCTTCTCCTCCTTCTGTTTCTCCACTTTCTGTTTCTTCTCCTGCTTATTCATTTCTATCTTCTCCTTCTTTTCTTTCTCCTTCAGTTCTTCGATCTCCTTCTTCTCCTCCTTCTGTTTCTCCACTTTCTGTTTCTTCTCCTTCTTATTCATTTCCTTCTTCTCCTTCTTTTCTTTCTCCTTCAGTTCTTTGATCTCCTTCTTCTCCTCCTTCTGTTTCTCCATTTTCAGTTTCTTCTCCTGCTTATTCATTTCCATCTCCTCCTTCTTTTCTCTCTCCTTCAGCTCTTTGCTCTCCTTCTTCTCCTTTTCCTCTCTCGCTAGTTGTTCTTTCTTCTCATTTTCCGGGTCGGTCTTATCGATGAGATTCTGAAAAGACAAAGACAAAACATAAGTGTCAACATTTCCTTCCTCAAAGTCTAAACATGAAAAAAACGTACAATCCATATCATTAAGATCCAAAATGATCTGATGTAACGTACCTCAAGATAAATGTTCTTCAGCCTCAGGATCTGTACTTCCCTCGCCTCCTCTATAAGACACCTCTCTGTCTTCCTGAGCTCGTTCAACAGATCCTCTTTCTCCTGGAAGCTGTTCTCCTCTTTGATGACACTGCACCTCAGCTTCTCCTGCAGAGCTGCAAAGTTCACCTTCCAGTCACTTTCCAACTTCTGGTTCTCCAACTGCTGGAGATGAAGAGTAGTGACCAGGGAGATGATTTCTTCCTCTTTCTGTTTCATGGTCGTCTTCATCACTTCCATCTCCACAGACATCATCATGTTGTCTTCTCTGTTCTGATCCAGTTGTGAGGCAGCAGAGACCAGGTTCTCCCTCAGCGTTTTGTTGTCAGCAGTCAGCTGCATCTTCAGAGCAATATTCACTTCAGCTAGAGCAGCTTTCTCTGCCCCATGCTCCAGTAGCACTTCCTTCATAGCAGCCAGCTGCCTCTGCAGAGCAGCATCTACTGCAGCCAGCTGCTGCTTCAGAGCATAGTTCTCTGCTGACAGAGCCGAGTTGTCCTGCTCTATCAGACCAATTTTGTATGCAGCCAGACCCGATGGTTCACCGGCCTCCTGCTTCAGTGCAGCGTTCTCGGCTCTGAGCTCCTGGTTCTGCCTCCTTGTGTCCTCGAGGGCTCGGAGGAGGAACTGCATGTCTTTGAGGACAGGGTTCCCCTGATGTTGGGCAGCATCACCACACTGCTTCTGTCCAAGTGACTTATCTGATGAACTCAGGTGATCCATTCTAACAAAGTAGTTCTGAAGTTAAATAGTAGTTTTGAATTGAAGCTGTGAAGCTCAGGTTCTGACGCTTGTCTATCGTGGTTGAAGGACTCTGCTGTTGAGAAGATTCTCTTGTAGCTGTTGTCTATGAATAATCGTTGAGTCTGACTCACCTATTACATTGTGTTTCTCCTTTATAGCAGGTCAGTTGTGTGTGATCTGGTAGAATCAAAGGACTGTTGTTAGTATTATAGGACCTGGACTAAAACATCATAGGACAAACTGTATGAAGTGCTTTTACACAATCTTAAACTATAGAATGTTATTTCTCTATATAAATTCAACAAACACACACACACAAACTTGTGGCAGAAACTTGGACTATGGGCAGAAAAGGTCTCTGGTTCGACTCCACGGAGCAACAACAAAAAGATGAACCTGGATTGATCTGCCCACAAATCCAAGAGGATTCTCTCACCCTGTCTATTACCACCTTACTCCCCCAACATCTGCTCCCCGGGCGCTGTACACGGCTACTCACTGTTCTGTGTGTCCAGCACTAGATGGGGCAAAAGCAGAGGTTCAATTTCCCTACCTGCATGAGTGTGTCTGTGTGTGTCTGTGCATGTGTTTGGGTCTAATAAATGCATCTTAATCTTAATGTGTGAACATCAGAAAGTTTCCTCCTTCTCTCCCTCTGCTGAGTTTTCAACGGCTTTCTCAAAACTGCACACAGAAAACGTAAAACCTCACACACAAAATGCTAAACCTGACTCTTCCTTTGCAAGATGACTCTTTGCCATCAAATCTCTTAACCGTTCACAAAATGGAACTCGTGTTTTCATTTGGTACACACAGCCATATTTTCAAATGACACACACATACCATTCATTGAGTACACACAACTAAGCATTTAGTTTTTTCATAGTCAAACATAAAACAGAACACAAATATGCAGCAAAAAAAGGTTTATTTCGGAACACACAGAGAACAGTACTGTAAACCGGCCTGCTTGTAAGTTGGTAGTTACAAGCACAAACTCTGGCCCTAACTTCTTGATGTGTTCCGTTCGAATGGAACCCTGTACACTGGTTTCACCAGCATGGCATTCCTATGAAGAATACAGTCCAATGAAGAGAGGCTGGCGGTCTGGACGTTAGGGGTAAGGGAGGGGGGCATTCAGGATGAAGGGGATGGTTCAGGGAGAGGAAGGATGAGGGAGATTAGGACTTTTCTTAGGAAAGAGAAAACAGGGAGAACCACTTGCTCCTCTTCCTAATTCCCCCCTCCTCCTCCTTCTCCTTCTTCTCCTTCTTTTCTCTCTCCTTCAGTTCTTCGATCTCCTTCTTCTCTTCCTTCTGTTTCTCCATTTTCAGTTTCTTCTCCTGCTTATTCATTTCTATCTTCTCCTTCTTTTCTTTCTCCTTCAGTTCTTCGATCTCCTTCTTCTCTTCCTTCTGTTTCTCCATTTTCAGTTTCTTCTCCTGCTTATTCATTTCTATCTTCTCCTTCTTTTCTTTCTCCTTCAGTTCTTCGATCTCCTTCTTCTCTTCCTTCTGTTTCTCCATTTTCAGTTTCTTCTCCTGCTTATTCATTTCTATCTTCTCCTTCTTTTCTTTCTCCTTCAGTTCTTCGATCTCCTTCTTCTCTTCCTTCTGTTTCTCCATTTTCAGTTTCTTCTCCTGCTTATTCATTTCTATCTTCTCCTTCTTTTCTTTCTCCTTCAGTTCTTCGATCTCCTTCTTCTCTTCCTTCTGTTTCTCCATTTTCAGTTTCTTCTCCTGCTTATTCATTTCTATCTTCTCCTTCTTTTCTTTCTCCTTCAGTTCTTTGATCTCCTTCTTCTCCTCCTTCTGTTTCTCCATTTTCAGTTTCTTCTCCTGCTTATTCATTTCCATCTCCTCCTTCTTTTCTCTCTCCTTCAGTTCTTCGATCTCCTTCTTCTCCTTCTTTTCTTTCTCCTTCAGTTCTTCGATCTCCTTCTTCTCTTCCTTCTGTTTCTCCATTTTCAGTTTCTTCTCCTGCTTATTCATTTCTATCTTCTCCTTCTTTTCTTTCTCCTTCAGTTCTTTGATCTCCTTCTTCTCCTCCTTCTGTTTCTCCACTTTCTGTTTCTTCTCCTTCTTATTCATTTCTATCTTCTCCTTCTTTTCTTTCTCCTTCAGTTCTTCGATCTTCTTCTTCTCCTCCTTCTGTTTCTCCATTTTCAGTTTCTTCTCCTGCTTATTCATTTCCATCTCCTCCTTCTTTTCTCTCTCCTTCAGTTCTTTGATCTCCTTCTTCTCCTTCTTTTCTCTCTCCTTCAGTTCTTTGATCTCCTTCTTCTCCTCCTTCTGTCTCTCCATTTTCAGTTTCTTCTCCTGCTTATTCATTTCCATCTCCTCCTTCTTTTCTCTCTCCTTCAGCTCTTTGCTCTCCTTCTTCTCCTTCTTTTCTTTCTCCTTCAGCTCTTTGCTCTCCTTCTTCTCCTTTTCCTCTCTCGCTAGTTGTTCTTTCTTCTCATTTTCCGGGTCGGTCTTATCGATGAGATTCTGAAAAGACAAAGACAAAACATAAGTGTCAACATTTCCTTCCTCAAAGTCTAAACATGAAAAAACGTACAATCCATATCATTAAGATCCAAAATGATCTGATGTAACGTACCTCAAGATAAATGTTCTTCAGCCTCAGGATCTGTACTTCCCTCGCCTCCTCTATAAGACACCTCTCTGTCTTCCTGAGCTTGTTCAACAGATCCTCTTTCTCCTGGAAGCTGTTCTCCTCTTTGATGACACTGCACCTCAGCTTCTCCTGCAGAGCTGCAAAGTTCACCTTCCAGTCACTTTCCAACTTCTGGTTCTCCAACTGCTGGAGATGAAGAGTAGTGACCAGGGAGATGATTTCTTCCTCTTTCTGTTTCATGGTCGTCTTCATCACTTCCATCTCCACAGACATCATCATGTTGTCTTCTCTGTTCTGATCCAGTTGTGAGGCAGCAGAGACCAGGTTCTCCCTCAGTGTTTTGTTGTCAGCAGTCAGCTGCATCTTCAGAGCAATATTCACTTCAGCTAGAGCAGCTTTCTCTGCCCCATGCTCCAGTAGCACTTCCTTCATAGCAGCCAGCTGCCTCTGCAGAGCAGCATCTACTGCAGCCAGCTGCTGCTTCAGAGCATAGTTCTCTGCTGACAGAGCCGAGTTGTCCTGCTCTATCAGACCAATTTTGTATGCAGCCAGACCCGATGGTTCACCGGCCTCCTGCTTCAGTGCAGCGTTCTCGGCTCTGAGCTCCTGGTTCTGCCTCCTTGTGTCCTCGAGGGCTCGGAGGAGGAACTGCATGTCTTTGAGGACAGGGTTCCCCTGATGTTGGGCAGCATCACCACACTGCTTCTGTCCAAGTGACTTATCTGATGAACTCAGGTGATCCATTCTAACAAAGTAGTTCTGAAGTTAAATAGTAGTTTTGAATTGAAGCTGTGAAGCTCAGGTTCTGACGCTTGTCTATCGTGGTTGAAGGACTCTGCTGTTGAGAAGATTCTCTTGTAGCTGTTGTCTATGAATAATCGTTGAGTCTGACTCACCTATTACATTGTGTTTCTCCTTTATAGCAGGTCAGTTGTGTGTGATCTGGTAGAATCAAAGGACTGTTGTTAGTATTATAGGACCTGGACTAAAACATCATAGGACAAACTGTATGAAGTGCTTTTACACAATCTTAAACTATAGAATATTATTTCTCTATATAAATTCAACAAACACACACACACAAACTTGTGGCAGAAACTTGGACTATGGGCAGAAAAGGTCTCTGGTTCGACTCCACGGAGCAACAACAAAAAGATGAACCTGGATTGATCTGCCCACAAATCCCAGAGGATTCTCTCAGCCTGTCTATTACCACCTTACTCCCCCAACATCTGCTCCCCGGGCGCTGTACACGGCTACTCACTGTTCTGTGTGTCCAGCACTAGATGGGTCAAAAGCAGAGGTTAAATTTCCCTACCTGCATGAGTGTGTCTGTGTGTGTCTGTGCATGTGTTTGGGTCTAATAAATGCATCTTAATCTTAATGTGTGAACATCAGAAAGTTTCCTCCTTCTCTCCCTCTGCTGAGTTTTCAACGGCTTTCTCAAAACTGCACACAGAAAACGTAAAACCTCACACACAAAATGCTAAACCTGACTCTTCCTTTGCAAGATGACTCTTTGCCATCAAATCTCTTAACCGTTCACAAAATGGAACTCGTGTTTTCATTTGGTACACACAGCCATATTTTCAAATGACACACACATACCATTCATTGAGTACACACAACTAAGCATTTAGTTTTTTCATAGTCAAACATAAAACAGAACACAAATATGCAGCAAAAAAAGGTTTATTTCGGAACACACAGAGAACAGTACTGTAAACCGGCCTGCTTGTAAGTTGGTAGTTACAAGCACAAACTCTGGCCCTAACTTCTTGATGTGTTCCGTTCGAATGGAACCCTGTACACTGGTTTCACCAGCATGGCATTCCTATGAAGAATACAGTCCAATGAAGAGAGGCTGGCGGTCTGGACGTTAGGGGTAAGGGAGGGGGGCATTCAGGATGAAGGGGATGGTTCAGGGAGAGGAAGGATGAGGGAGATTAGGACTTTTCTTAGGAAAGAGAAAACAGGGGAACCACTTGCTCCTCTTCCTAATTCCCCCCTCCTCCTCCTTCTCCTTCTTCTCCTTCTTTTCTTTCTCCTTCAGTTCTTCGATCTCCTTCTTCTCCTTCTTTTCTTTCTCCTTCAGTTCTTCGATCTCCTTCTTCTCTTCCTTCTGTTTCTCCATTTTCAGTTTCTTCTCCTGCTTATTCATTTCTATCTTCTCCTTCTTTTCTTTCTCCTTCAGTTCTTTGATCTCCTTCTTCTCCTCCTTCTGTTTCTCCATTTTCAGTTTCTTCTCCTGCTTATTCATTTCCATCTCCTCCTTCTTTTCTCTCTCCTTCAGCTCTTCGATCTCCTTCTTCTCCTTCTTTTCTTTCTCCTTCAGTTCTTTGATCTCCTTCTTCTCCTCCTTCTGTCTCTCCATTTTCAGTTTCTTCTCCTGCTTATTCATTTCCATCTCCTCCTTCTTTTCTCTCTCCTTCAGCTCTTCGATCTCCTTCTTCTCCTTCTTTTCTTTCTCCTTCAGTTCTTTGATCTCCTTCTTCTCCTCCTTCTGTCTCTCCATTTTCAGTTTCTTCTCCTGCTTATTCATTTCCATCTCCTCCTTCTTTTCTTTCTCCTTCAGCTCTTTGCTCTCCTTCTTCTCCTTTTCCTCTCTTGCTAGTTGTTCTTTCTTCTCATTTTTTACTTTTACATTGTCCGGGTCGGTCTTATCGATGAGATTCTGAAAAGACAAAGACAAAACATAAGTGTCAACATTTCCTTCCTCAAAGTCTAAACATGAAAAAAACGTACAATCCATATCATTAAGATCCAAAATGATCTGATGTTACGTACCTCAAGATAAATGTTCTTCAGCCTCAGGATCTGTACTTCCCTCGCCTCCTCTATAAGACACCTCTCTGTCTTCCTGAGCTCGTTCAACAGATCCTCTTTCTCCTGGAAGCTGTTCTCCTCTTTGATGACACTGCACCTCAGCTTCTCCTGCAGAGCTGCAAAGTTCACCTTCCAGTCACTTTCCAACTTCTGGTTCTCCAACTGCTGGAGATGAAGAGTAGTGACCAGGGAGATGATTTCTTCCTCTTTCTGTTTCATGGTCGTCTTCATCACTTCCATCTCCACAGACATCATCATGTTGTCTTCTCTGTTCTGATCCAGTTGTGAGGCAGCAGAGACCAGGTTCTCCCTCAGCGTTTTGTTGTCAGCAGTCAGCTGCATCTTCAGAGCAATATTCACTTCAGCTAGAGCAGCTTTCTCTGCCCCATGCTCCAGTAGCACTTCCTTCATAGCAGCCAGCTGCCTCTGCAGAGCAGCATCTACTGCAGCCAGCTGCTGCTTCAGAGCATAGTTCTCTGCTGACAGAGCCGAGTTGTCCTGCTCTATCAGACCAATTTTGTATGCAGCCAGACCCGATGGTTCACCGGCCTCCTGCTTCAGTGCAGCGTTCTGGGCTCTGAGCTCCTGGTTCTGCCTCCTTGTGTCCTCGAGGGCTCGGAGGAGGAACTGCATGTCTTTGAGGACAGGGTTCCCCTGATGTTGGGCAGCATCACCACACTGCTTCTGTCCAAGTGACTTATCTGATGAACTCAGGTGATCCATTCTAACAAAGTGGTTCTGAAGTTAAATAGTAGTTTTGAATTGAAGCTGTGAAGCTCAGGTTCTGACGCTTGTCTATCGTGGTTGAAGGACTCTGCTGTTGAGAAGATTCTCTTGTAGCTGTTGTCTATGAATAATCGTTGAGTCTGACTCACCTATTACATTGTGTTTCTCCTTTATAGCAGGTCAGTTGTGTGTGATCTGGTAGAATCAAAGGACTGTTGTTAGTATTATAGGACCTGGACTAAAACATCATAGGACAAACTGTATGAAGTGCTTTTACACAATCTTAAACTATAGAATGTTATTTCTCTATATAAATTCAACAAACACACACACACACAAACACCACCCCCCCCCCGTCTTCTAACTGTGCTGTCAATCAAAAATAAAAATGAAATAAATAGATGCAGAAAATAGTCAAGGGCTTCATGTGAGAAATATACATTTAGAATGTATTTAGTTATTTTCTTTACAATAATACAAAATAGTTGTTTAGATGTTGTGTATATTTCTGAATACAGATAGTACCCTCTCTGTGTCTCCTGTCGACCTCTGACCTCTGACCTCTTTGTGGAGCGTGTCGGGGTCATTACACTGGTCTGGAGTCTGTGGGAGACGTCCAGCTCACTGATCAGACTCTGAGGATCTGATGTTTGATACGACTCAGGTTGTGTTGAATTATCATTTTATAAAAACAACTCAAAACACTGAAATGATGAACTTTATATAAACTGTGACACTAACATGACGTCATGACTTTAATGTGATGAAGATGATGACGGTTCACAGAATCTTTTTCTTTTATAAATCAAGTGTTTAGTTAAAATAAAGAGATGTGGGTGCTGCCATCTTGGATGGATGGATTTGCATTTATATAGAGCTTTTCTAGTCTTGATGACTCAAAGCGCTTTACATTACAGTTTCACATTCACCCATTCACACACACATTCATACAGTGCATCTATCCCAGCACTTTGTTATTCTAAGGGGGGGCCATTCGGGGTTCAGCATCTTGCCCAAGGACACTTCGGCATGCAGATGGTTCAGACTGGGAATCGAACCGCCGACCTTCAGGTTGGAGGACGACCACTCTACCCCTCAGCCACAGCCGCCCCATCATCTTGTGATGATGACATCATTTGTGGTTGTGGATTGGATGGTTAAGGCCCCGCCCACACATTTGATCAACCAATCATGAAAGACAGAAACCTGAAGATGCAGGTTTATGAGCTGTACTGCAGCCGGACACCAGGGGGCAACTGAGAGCCTTTGGCTTCACTTCTGGGATCGTCATGTCGTCCATCTTTGTTTACAGTCTCGAGGCGGCTGTGGCTGAGGGGGTAGAGAGGTCGGTGGTTCGATCCCCAGTCTGAACCATCTGCATGCTGAAGTGTCCTTGGGCAAGATGCTGAACCCCGAATGCTTAGAATAACAAAGTGCTGGGGTAGATGCACTGTATGAATGTGTGTGTGAATGGGTGAACGTGAAACTGTAATGTAAAGCGCTTTGAGTCATCAAGACTAGAAAAGCTCTATATAAATACAAATCCATTTACCATTTACTAAATAACACGAGGCTGGAAACGAGTGAGACGCTGAGGTCTTCTCTTCCTGTGGAGTTCAAACATCATCACGCTGCTTCTACTCTCTTCTTCTGTGAGAGACAAATGTCAAATCATCATTTTACACATTCAAATGAGTTTCAGATGTTTTCTAATTTCCCATCTTCATGTGGTTGATGTAGATGAATGGATATAATGAAATCCGATAACAACAGGAACACGAGTGGATCTGTTGAGGAGCTGAGATGTCGATGGACTGTGCAGCCGCATGAAAGTGACAAATCCAGCTGAGGTCTGAACAGAGGAAAGTGAATCCTCCGACAGGACGGATGAATCCAGCTGCTGCTGTGGCCACCATCGCTTCCAGAGACAGTGGTGTTAATGAGCCTCACAGATCAACCACAGCACGTCCTGTGTGTGTCTGTGTGTGTCTGTTTGTTGTATACCTCTCGTTGTGAAGGGTCGGCTCCACTCGTATTTGTCTTCTTCTGCTTTTTGTAGCAGCTTGACTGAAAAGCTCACAGCTTCTCACCTGCAGCTATACACAAGTCATATATGTATAAACAAGTGGTATAAAAGTAATATTCTGCATTTACAGAGCTTTGTGTCATCTAAAAAATAATAAGTTTAAAACTTTGTCGAAGATTTGAATAAATGAGCAGGTCCAGGATGTTGTTGATGTCCTAAAGGAGAGGCGGTGGAGCAGTGGCAGAAACTTGGACTATGGGCAGAAAAGGTCTCTGGTTCGACTCCACGGAGCAACAACAAAAAGATGAACCTGGATTGATCTGCCCACAAATCCAAGAGGATTCTCTCACCCTGTCTATTACCACCTTACTCCCCCAACATCTGCTCCCCGGGCGCTGTACACGGCTACTCACTGTTCTGTGTGTCCAGCACTAGATGGGTCAAAAGCAGAGGTTACATTTCCCTACCTGCATGAGTGTGTCTGTGTGTGTCTGTGCATGTGTTTGGGTCTAATAAATGCATCTTAATCTTAATGTGTGAACATCAGAAAGTTTCCTCCTTCTCTCCCTCTGCTGAGTTTTCAACGGCTTTCTCAAAACTGCACACAGAAAACGTAAAACCTCACACACAAAATGCTAAACCTGACTCTTCCTTTGCAAGATGACTCTTTGCCATCAAATCTCTTAACCGTTCACAAAATGGAACTCGTGTTTTCATTTGGTACACACAGCCATATTTTCAAATGACACACACATACCATTCATTGAGTACACACAACTAAGCATTTAGTTGTTTCATAGTCAAACATAAAACAGAACACAAATATGCAGCAAAAAAAGGTTTATTTCGGAACACACAGAGAACAGTACTGTAAACCGGCCTGCTTGTAAGTTGGTAGTTACAAGCACAAACTCTGGCCCTAACTTCTTGATGTGTTCCGTTCGAATGGAACCCTGTACACTGGTTTCACCAGCATGGCAAGTTGATATTCCGATTGTAAGTAGACGTCCATTGTAGATGAGGACTGGGCGGGTAGGGTCGGGTGGGGGTTTGGGTGGGGGCTGGCAGGTTGGTTGGGGTGGGGGACTGGGTGTGGTTGGTTGGGGGTGTGTGTGCGTGGTAGGGGAGGTTGGTGGGTTTTGTGGGGTAAATTTTTATCGGGGTTCATAGGGAGAATATGAAGTTGGAAAAAAGCAGAAGACGGAAAAGGAGGCGAAGGAGGGGAGGGAGAAGGATGGGAGGAGTCGCGAAGGCGGAGACGAAGGAGGGAGAGAATAGGGATGGGGAGGAGAAGATGGGGATGGGGAGGTGAGGAGGTGGCTGGGGAGTGAGGCGAAGGAGGGGGAGGGAGGAAGGATGCGGAAGGGGTAGAGAAGGATTGAGACGGACGGAGGCGAGAGCCATAGGGAGGGGGAGGAGCAGCATGGGGATGGGGAGGAGACGGAGGTGAGACTGGGAGTATGAGAAGGAAGGAGGTGGGGGAGAGACGCGACGGATAGGTGATTACGAGTGAGATTAGGGAAGGGAGAAGGAGGGGAGGGAGAAGGGGATTGTAGGAGGAGTGGAAGGAGGCGAAGGAGGGGAGGCGAGAAGGATGGGAGGAGTGAGAGGGAGGAGAAGGAGGGGAGGGAGAAGGATGGGAGAGGGCGTGAGCCGGGGAGAAGGAGGGGCGGGAGCAGGATGGGCGGAGTGAGAGGAGGAGGGGAAGGAGGGGGAGAATTGGGGATGGGGTGTATGAGAAGGAGGTGGATGGGAATGAGAAGAAGGAGGGGAGGCGAGAAGGATGGGAGGAGGTGAGGGAGGAGAAGCGGAGGGGGAGCATGTTTATGGGGAGGAGAAGGAAGGTGCATGGGCATGAGCAGAGGAGGGGAGAGAGAGGATGGGGCGGCGTGAGAGGCGGAGAAAGGAGGGTAGGGCGAAGGATGGGGAGGAGAGCATCCGGAGGAGAATCCTTCTGTTTCTCCATTTTCAGTTCTTCTCCTGTTATATTCATTTCTTTCTTCTCCTTCTTTTCTTTCTTCCTCAGTTCTTTGATCTCCTTCATTCTCCTCCTTCTGTTCTCCCATTTTTCAGTTTCTTCTCCTGCTTATTCATTTCCATCTCCTCCTTCTTTTCTCTCTCCTTCAGCTCTTCGATCTCCTTCTTCTCCTTCTTTTCTTTCTCCTTCAGTTCTTTGATCTCCTTCTTCTCCTCCTTCTGTCTCTCCATTTTCAGTTTCTTCTCCTGCTTATTCATTTCCATCTCCTCCTTCTTTTCTCTCTCCTTCAGCTCTTCGATCTCCTTCTTCTCCTTCTTTTCTTTCTCCTTCAGTTCTTTGATCTCCTTCTTCTCCTCCTTCTGTCTCTCCATTTTCAGTTTCTTCTCCTGCTTATTCATTTCCATCTCCTCCTTCTTTTCTTTCTCCTTCAGCTCTTTGCTCTCCTTCTTCTCCTTTTCCTCTCTCGCTAGTTGTTCTTTCTTCTACATTGTCCGGGTCGGTCTTATCGATGAGATTCTGAAAAGACAAAGACAAAACATAAGTGTCAACATTTCCTTCCTCAAAGTCTAAACATGAAAAAAACGTACAATCCATATCATTAAGATCCAAAATGATCTGATGTACGTACCTCAAGATAAATGTTCTTCAGCCTCAGGATCTGTACTTCCCTCGCCTCCTCTATAAGACACCTCTCTGTCTTCCTGAGCTCGTTCAACAGATCCTCTTTCTCCTGGAAGCTGTTCTCCTCTTTGATGACACTGCACCTCAGCTTCTCCTGCAGAGCTGCAAAGTTCACCTTCCAGTCACTTTCCAACTTCTGGTTCTCCAACTGCTGGAGATGAAGAGTAGTGACCAGGGAGATGATTTCTTCCTCTTTCTGTTTCATGGTCGTCTTCATCACTTCCATCTCCACAGACATCATCATGTTGTCTTCTCTGTTCTGATCCAGTTGTGAGGCAGCAGAGACCAGGTTCTCCCTCAGCGTTTTGTTGTCAGCAGTCAGCTGCATCTTCAGAGCAATATTCACTTCAGCTAGAGCAGCTTTCTCTGCCCCATGCTCCAGTAGCACTTCCTTCATAGCAGCCAGCTGCCTCTGCAGAGCAGCATCTACTGCAGCCAGCTGCTGCTTCAGAGCATAGTTCTCTGCTGACAGAGCCGAGTTGTCCTGCTCTATCAGACCAATTTTGTATGCAGCCAGACCCGATGGTTCACCGGCCTCCTGCTTCAGTGCAGCGTTCTCGGGCTCTGAGCTCCTGGTTCTGCCTCTTGTGTCCTCGAGGGCTCGGAGGAGGAACTGCATGTCTTTGAGGACAGGGTTCCCCTGATGTTGGGCAGCATCACCACACTGCTTCTGTCCAAGTGACTTATCTGATGAACTCAGGTGATCCATTCTAACAAAGTGGTTCTGAAGTTAAATAGTAGTTTTGAATTGAAGCTGTGAAGCTCAGGTTCTGACGCTTGTCTATCGTGGTTGAAGGACTCTGCTGTTGAGAAGATTCTCTTGTAGCTGTTGTCTATGAATAATCGTTGAGTCTGACTCACCTATTACATTGTGTTTCTCCTTTATAGCAGGTCAGTTGTGTGTGATCTGGTAGAATCAAAGGACTGTTGTTAGTATTATAGGACCTGGACTAAAACATCATAGGACAAACTGTATGAAGTGCTTTTACACAATCTTAAACTATAGAATGTTATTTCTCTATATAAATTCAACAAACACACACACACACAAACACCACCCCCCCCCCGTCTTCTAACTGTGCTGTCAATCAAAAATAAAAATGAAATAAATAGATGCAGAAAATAGTCAAGGGCTTCATGTGAGAAATATACATTTAGAATGTATTTAGTTATTTTCTTTACAATAATACAAAATAGTTGTTTAGATGTTGTGTATATTTCTGAATACAGATAGTACCCTCTCTGTGTCTCCTGTCGACCTCTGACCTCTGACCTCTTTGTGGAGCGTGTCGGGGTCATTACACTGGTCTGGAGTCTGTGGGAGACGTCCAGCTCACTGATCAGACTCTGAGGATCTGATGTTTGATACGACTCAGGTTGTGTTGAATTATCATTTTATAAAAACAACTCAAAACACTGAAATGATGAACTTTATATAAACTGTGACACTAACATGACGTCATGACTTTAATGTGATGAAGATGATGACGGTTCACAGAATCTTTTTCTTTTATAAATCAAGTGTTTAGTTAAAATAAAGAGATGTGGGTGCTGCCATCTTGTGATGATGACATCATTTGTGGTTGTGGATTGGATGGTTAAGGCCCCGCCCACACATATGCGCTCAACCAATCATGAAAAACAGAAACCTGAAGATGCAGGTTTATGAGCTGTACTGCAGCCAGACACCAGGGGGCAACTGAGAGCCTTTGGCTTCACTTCTGGGATCGTCATGTCATCCATCTTTGTTTACAGTCTCGAGGCGGCTGTGGCTGAGGGGGTAGAGAGGTCGGTGGTTCGATCCCCAGTCTGAACCATCTGCATGCTGAAGTGTCCTTGGGCAAGATGCTGAACCCCGAATGCCCCCCTTAGAATAACAAAGTGCTGGGATAGATGCACTGTATGAATGTGTGTGTGAATGGGTGAACGTGAAACTGTAATGTAAAGCGCTTTGAGTCATCAAGACTAGAAAAGCTCTATATAAATACAAATCCATTTACCATTTACTAAATAACACGAGGCTGGAAACGAGTGAGACGCTGAGGTCTTCTCTTCCTGTGGAGTTCAAACATCATCACGCTGCTTCTACTCTCTTCTTCTGTGAGAGACAAATGTCAAATCATCATTTTACACATTCAAATGAGTTTCAGATGTTTTCTAATTTCCCATCTTCATGTGGTTGATGTAGATGAATGGATATAATGAAATCCGATAACAACAGGAACACGAGTGGATCTGTTGAGGAGCTGAGATGTCGATGGACTGTGCAGCCGCATGAAAGTGACAAATCCAGCTGAGGTCTGAACAGAGGAAAGTGAATCCTCCGACAGGACGGATGAATCCAGCTGCTGCTGTGGCCACCATCGCTTCCAGAGACAGTGGTGTTAATGAGCCTCACAGATCAACCACAGCACGTCCTGTGTGTGTCTGTGTGTGTCTGTTTGTTGTATACCTCTCGTTGTGAAGGGTCGGCTCCACTCGTATTTGTCTTCTTCTGCTTTTTGTAGCAGCTTGACTGAAAAGCTCACAGCTTCTCACCTGCAGCTATACACAAGTCATATATGTATAAACAAGTGGTATAAAAGTAATATTCTGCATTTACAGAGCTTTGTGTCATCTAAAAAATAATAAGTTTAAAACTTTGTCGAAGATTTGAATAAATGAGCAGGTCCAGGATGTTGTTGATGTCCTAAAGGAGAGGCGGTGGAGCAGTGGCAGAAACTTGGGACTATGGGCAGAAAAGGTCTCTGGTTCGACTCCACGGAGCAACAACAAAAAGATGAACCTGGATTGATCTGCCCACAAATCCAAGAGGATTCTCTCACCCTGTCTATTACCACCTTACTCCCCCAACATCTGCTCCCCGGGCGCTGTACACGGCTACTCACTGTTCTGTGTGTCCAGCACTAGATGGGTCAAAAGCAGAGGTTACATTTCCCTACCTGCATGAGTGTGTCTGTGTGTGTCTGTGCATGTGTTTGGGTCTAATAAATGCATCTTAATCTTAATGTGTGAACATCAGAAAGTTTCCTCCTTCTCTCCCTCTGCTGAGTTTTCAACGGCTTTCTCAAAACTGCACACAGAAAACGTAAAACCTCACACACAAAATGCTAAACCTGACTCTTCCTTTGCAAGATGACTCTTTGCCATCAAATCTCTTAACCGTTCACAAAATGGAACTCGTGTTTTCATTTGGTACACACAGCCATATTTTCAAATGACACACACATACCATTCATTGAGTACACACAACTAAGCATTTAGTTTTTTCATAGTCAAACATAAAACAGAACACAAATATGCAGCAAAAAAAGGTTTATTTCGGAACACACAGAGAACAGTACTGTAAACCGGCCTGCTTGTAAGTTGGTAGTTACAAGCACAAACTCTGGCCCTAACTTCTTGATGTGTTCCGTTCGAATGGAACCCTGTACACTGGTTTCACCAGCATGGCATTCCTATGAAGAATACAGTCCAATGAAGAGAGGCTGGCGGTCTGGACGTTAGGGGTAAGGGAGGGGGGCATTCAGGATGAAGGGGATGGTTCAGGGAGAGGAAGGATGAGGGAGATTAGGACTTTTCTTAGGAAAGAGAAAACAGGGGAACCACTTGCTCCTCTTCCTAATTCCCCCCTCCTCCTCCTTCTCCTTCTTCTCCTTCTTTTCTTTCTCCTTCAGTTCTTCGATCTCCTTCTTCTCTCTCTCCTTCTGTTTCTCCTCCATTTTCAGTTTCTTCTCCTGCTTATTCATTTCTATCTTCTCCTTCTTTTCTTTCTCCTTCAGTTCTTTGATCTCCTTCTTCTCCTCCTTCTGTCTCTCCACTTTCTGTTTCTTCTCCTCCATTTTCAGTTTCTTCTCCTGCTTATTCATTTCTATCTTCTCCTTCTTTTCTTTCTCCTTCAGTTCTTTGATCTCCTTCTTCTCCTCCTTCTGTCTCTCCACTTTCTGTTTCTTCTCCTCCATTTTCAGTTTCTTCTCCTGCTTATTCATTTCTATCTTCTCCTTCTTTTCTCTCTCCTTCAGTTCTTCGATCTCCTTCTTCTCCTTCTTTTCTTTCTCCTTCAGTTCTTCGATCTCCTTCTTCTCCTCCTTCTGTTTCTCCATTTTCAGTTTCTTCTCCTGCTTATTCATTTCCATCTCCTCCTTCTTTTCTCTCTCCTTCAGTTCTTCGATCTCCTTCTTCTCCTTCTTTTCTTTCTCCTTCAGTTCTTCGATCTCCTTCTTCTCCTCCTTCTGTTTCTCCATTTTCTGTTTCTTCTCCTGCTTATTCATTTCTATCTTCTCCTTCTTTTCTCTCTCCTTCAGTTCTTTGATCTCCTTCTTCTCCTCCTTCTGTCTCTCCACTTTCTGTTTCTTCTCCTCCATTTTCAGTTTCTTCTCCTGCTTATTCATTTCTATCTTCTCCTTCTTTTCTTTCTCCTTCAGTTCTTTGATCTCCTTCTTCTCCTTCTGTCTCTCCACTTTCTGTTTCTTCTCTCCATTTTCAGTTTCTTCTCCTGCTTATTCATTTCTATCTTCTCCTTCTTTTCTCTCTCCTTCAGTTCTTCGATCTCCTTCTTCTCCTTCTTTTCTTTCTCCTTCAGTTCTTCGATCTCCTTCTTCTCTTCCTTCTGTTTCTCCATTTTCAGTTTCTTCTCCTGCTTATTCATTTCTATCTTCTCCTTCTTTTCTTTCTCCTTCAGTTCTTCGATCTCCTTCTTCTCCTCCTTCTGTTTCTCCATTTTCAGTTTCTTCTCCTGCTTATTCATTTCCATCTCCTCCTTCTTTTCTCTCTCCTTCAGTTCTTCGATCTCCTTCTTCTCCTTCTTTTCTTTCTCCTTCAGTTCTTTGATCTCCTTCTTCTCCTCCTTCTGTCTCTCCATTTTCAGTTTCTTCTCCTGCTTATTCATTTCCTTCTTCTCCTTCTTTTCTTTCTCCTTCAGTTCTTCGATCTCCTTCTTCTCCTCCTTCTGTCTCTCCATTTTCAGATTCTTCTCCTGCTTATTAATTTCCTTCTTCTCCTTCTTTTCTTTCTCCTTCAGTTCTTCGATCTCCTTCTTCTCCTCCTTCTGTTTCTCCATTCTCAGTTTCTTCTCCTGCTTATTCATTTCCATCTCCTCCTTCTTTTCTCTCTCCTTCAGCTCTTTGCTCTCCTTCTTCTCCTTTTCCTCTCTCGCTAGTTGTTCTTTCTTCTCATTTTCCGGGTCGGTCTTATCGATGAGATTCTGAAAAGACAAAGACAAAACATAAGTGTCAACATTTCCTTCCTCAAAGTCTAAACATGAAAAAACGTACAATCCATATCATTAAGATCCAAAATGATCTGATGTAACGTACCTCAAGATAAATGTTCTTCAGCCTCAGGATCTGTACTTCCCTCGCCTCCTCTATAAGACACCTCTCTGTCTTCCTGAGCTCGTTCAACAGATCCTCTTTCTCCTGGAAGCTGTTCTCCTCTTTGATGACACTGCACCTCAGCTTCTCCTGCAGAGCTGCAAAGTTCACCTTCCAGTCACTTTCCAACTTCTGGTTCTCCAACTGCTGGAGATGAAGAGTAGTGACCAGGGAGATGATTTCTTCCTCTTTCTGTTTCATGGTCGTCTTCATCACTTCCATCTCCACAGACATCATCATGTTGTCTTCTCTGTTCTGATCCAGTTGTGAGGCAGCAGAGACCAGGTTCTCCCTCAGCGTTTTGTTGTCAGCAGTCAGCTGCATCTTCAGAGCAATATTCACTTCAGCTAGAGCAGCTTTCTCTGCCCCATGCTCCAGTAGCACTTCCTTCATAGCAGCCAGCTGCCTCTGCAGAGCAGCATCTACTGCAGCCAGCTGCTGCTTCAGAGCATAGTTCTCTGCTGACAGAGCCGAGTTGTCCTGCTCTATCAGACCAATTTTGTATGCAGCCAGACCCGATGGTTCACCGGCCTCCTGCTTCAGTGCAGCGTTCTCGGCTCTGAGCTCCTGGTTCTGCCTCCTTGTGTCCTCGAGGGCTCGGAGGAGGAACTGCATGTCTTTGAGGACAGGGTTCCCCTGATGTTGGGCAGCATCACCACACTGCTTCTGTCCAAGTGACTTATCTGATGAACTCAGGTGATCCATTCTAACAAAGTAGTTCTGAAGTTAAATAGTAGTTTTGAATTGAAGCTGTGAAGCTCAGGTTCTGACGCTTGTCTATCGTGGTTGAAGGACTCTGCTGTTGAGAAGATTCTCTTGTAGCTGTTGTCTATGAATAATCGTTGAGTCTGACTCACCTATTACATTGTGTTTCTCCTTTATAGCAGGTCAGTTGTGTGTGATCTGGTAGAATCAAAGGACTGTTGTTAGTATTATAGGACCTGGACTAAAACATCATAGGACAAACTGTATGAAGTGCTTTTACACAATCTTAAACTATAGAATATTATTTCTCTATATAAATTCAACAAACACACACACACACAAACACCACCCCCCCCCCGTCTTCTAACTGTGCTGTCAATCAAAAATAAAAATGAAATAAATAGATGCAGAAAATAGTCAAGGGCTTCATGTGAGAAATATACATTTAGAATGTATTTAGTTATTTTCTTTACAATAATACAAAATAGTTGTTTAGATGTTGTGTATATTTCTGAATACAGGTAGTACCCTCTCTGTGTCTCCTGTCGACCTCTGACCTCTGACCTCTCTGTGGAGCGTGTCGGGGTCATTACACTGGTCTGGAGTCTGTGGGAGACGTCCAGCTCACTGATCAGACTCTGAGGATCTGATGTTTGATACGACTCAGGTTGTGTTGAATTATCATTTTATAAAAACAACTCAAAACACTGAAATGATGAACTTTATATAAACTGTGACACTAACATGACATCATGACTTTAATGTGATGAAGATGATGACGGTTCACAGAATCTTTTTCTTTTATAAATCAAGTGTTTAGTTAAAATAAAGAGATGTGGGTGCTGCCATCTTG
>CM076722.1:802027-834527 GCA_038501795.1 Pseudopleuronectes americanus
GTCGTAACACATTTCCCGCGCCCTGGGCAACCACAGCAGTATACCAGAGTAGTCCCTTCGAGGGAGTAGGTCCCGTTGTGTATTCTTATGGGCCCCGGTGGGGAAGCACGACTAGGTTGCGATGGTTATGTCTTTCTGATGTAGTTTTTGCTTGATGCCAACTCCCCCGGCTTGTTTTCTGGATTGCGACATCCGGGCGTCACGCAGTAGGCATCCAGTCTTTTTCTACTTATAGTCTAACACCCCCCGAGGTGGGGGCGGACTTCGGGGACTACCACCCTTGCTCAGTGGGATTATGACGTTATTCAACATACTATTTATTTATAAGACTTTTGGGAAGCAACATGGCAGAACCTGGACGGGGTGAGGGAACATGGTACGTAGTGGGTGGACTGGGGATCTGGCCGTGACGCAGAGCAAAAACTAAGGTAATAGCGATTACAGGCCAAACACTGCGGGAGGCGACTTGCGGATAATATGGGAGGAAACGGAGTGTTGGGTCCTCCGAGGGGTGTCTATTAGCCAACAGAGGCTAGCCTAGCGAAAAAACCCGAGCCGAGCGCCCCGGAAGGGCTTAGCACCCCGGGCAGGCCGCTCTTCACACATGGGACCCGGATAGGTTACACTGCGCCCGATAAGTCTTCAATCTGATCACCGGCAGACCCCAACCCGATCACTCGATCCGGGCGGCTCTTTCGTCCCCGGCCCCCCCCAGTCTCACTGAATTGGCCATGCCTGTCGTGTGCAGCCACGGCCATCACGGTGATCTCGACCCTCACACCGAGGCCACCCTGATGCGGCAAGCAGATGCTAACTTCGCATCCAACTCTCCCCTGGTCTGTCTCTTGTTATGCGGAATCCATGGGCTTCCCCCCCAACAGTTGAGAACCGCATCCCCCGCAACGCAGGTCTCTAGTAATATCCACCTTGGATAGACGTACAACCGCGACGGTGTCCGCGATTAGACAAGGTACTTCGTATACTTGCAAGCTGTACGCCCACGACGAAGGACAACTAGACCACGAGGAAGGAAAAATGCCAGAAGAACGGGTGTTTGTGTGATTGTGTTTTTGGTGATGGTTGTGGTGTGGTGTTTGAATGCTTGTTGTGTGTGTGTGTGTGGTGTTGTTGTTGGTGTTTTGATGTTGTGTGTGATATGTTGTGTTGTGTTTTTGTGTGTTTGGGTGTATGTGATTTGTGATGTTTGGTGTGTTTTTGATTGTGTTTTGATGAGTTGTGTGTGTGTTTGATGTTTTTGTTTGTGTGGTGTGTGGGGTTGTTTGTGTGTTGGTGTGTGTTTGTGTGTGTTTGTGTTTTTTGTGATGTTTTTGATTGTTTGTTTGTGTGTTTTGTTGTGTGGTTTGATGTGATGTTTGTTGTTGTGTGATTTGTGTGGTTGTTTGTGTGTTTTTTGATGTTTTGGTTGTGTGAGTTATGGTGTGTGTTTTATTGTGAGTGTTGTGTGGTGTGTGTGTGGTGATTGTGTTTGTGTGTTTGTGTTTTGTTTTGTTTGTGTGATTGTTTTGTTTGATGTGTGTTGTGTTTGTGTTGTGTTTTGTTGTTTGTGTTTTGTTGTGTTGTGTGTTGTTGTTTGTGTTGTGTTTTGTGTTGTTTTGTGTTGTGTGTTGTTGTTTTGTGTTTTGTTGTGTGTTGTTGTTTGTTGTGTTTGTTTTGTTGTTGTTGTTTGTTTTGTGTTTGTTGTGTGTTGTTGTGTTTGTGTTTGTGTGTTTGTTGTGTTGTTGTTTGTGTTGTTTGTGTTGTTGTTTTGTTGTGTTTGTGTTTGTTGTGTTGTTTGTGTTTTGTGTTTGTTTGTTGTGTGTTTTGTTTGTTGTTGTGTTGTTGTTTGTGTTTGTTTGTTGTGTTTTGTTTGTTGTTGTGTTGTGTTTGTTTTGTGTTGTTTTGTGTGTTTGTGTGTGTTTGTTTTGTGTGTTGTTTTGTTGTTGTTTGTGTTGTTGTGTTTGTGTGTTTGTTTGTTTTGTGTTTGTGTTGTTTGTTGTTGTGTTGTGTTTGTTGTGTGTTTGTGTTTGTTTTGTTGTGTTGTTTGTTGTTGTGTTTGTGTTTGTGTGTGTTGTGTTTTGTTGTTTGTTGTGTTTGTTGTTTGTGTGTTTTGTTGTGTTTGTTGTGTTGTTTTGTGTTGTTGTTTGTTGTGTGTTTGTGTTGTTTGTTTTGTGTTGTTGTTTGTTGTGTTGTGTTTGTGTGTTTGTTTGTTGTTTGTGTTGTTGTGTTGTTTGTGTTTTGTTTTGTTGTTGTTGTTGTGTTTTGTGTGTTTGTTGTTGTTTGTGTTTGTTGTTTGTGTTTGTTGTTGTTTTGTGTTGTGTTGTTGTGTTGTGTTTTTGTTTGTTGTTGTGTGTTTGTGTGTTGTTTGTGTTTGTTGTGTTTGTTGTGTTTGTTGTGTTTGTTTTGTTGTTGTTTGTGTTTGTGTTGTTGTTTGTGTGTTGTTTGTGTTTTGTGTTTGTTTGTGTGTTTGTTGTGTGTTTGTGTTGTTTTGTGATTTTGTTGTGTTGTGTGTTGTGTTGTTTTGTTGTGTGTTGTTTGTGTGTTGTGTTGTGTTGTTTGTGTTGTTGTTTTGTGTTTGTTTTGTTGTTTGTTGTGTTTGTGTGTGTGTTTGTGTTGTTGTTTGTGTGTTGTTTTGTTTGTGTTGTGTGTTGTTTGTTTTGTGTTGTTGTGTGTGTTTGTTGTTTGTGTTGTGTGTTTTGTGTTGTGTTTGTTGTGTGTTTTGTTTGTGTTTTTGTTGTTGTTTGTGTGTTGTTTTGTTGTTTGTTGTGTGTTGTTTTGTGTTGTTGTTTGTTGTGTGTTTGTTGTTTTGTTTGTTGTTTGTGTGTGTTTGTGTGTTGTTGTGTGTTTTGTGTGTTTGTTGTTGTGTTGTGTTTTGTTGTGTGTTTGTTTTGTGTGTGTTGTTTGTGTTGTTGTTTGTGTTGTGTTTGTTGTTGTGTTGTTTGTGTTGTGTGTTTGTTGTTTGTTGTTGTTGTTGTTTGTGTTGTTTTTTGTTGTTGTTGTTTGTGTTGTTGTGTTTTTGTGTTGTTGTTGTTGTTGTGTTGTTTTGTTGTGTGTTGTGTTTTGTTGTTGTTTGTGTGTGTTTGTGTTTGTTGTGTGTTTTGTTGTGTTGTTTTGTTGTTTGTTTGTGTTGTTTGTGTTTGTTGTTTGTTGTGTTTTTGTGTTTGTTGTTTGTGTGTTGTTGTTGTTTGTGTTGTTGTTTGTTGTGTTTTGTTGTGTTGTTGTGTTTGTTTGTTGTGTGTGTTTTGTGTTTGTGTTGTTGTTGTTTGTGTTTGTTGTGTTGTTTGTGTTGTGTTTTGTTTGTTGTTGTGTTGTGTTTTTGTTGTGTGTTGTGTTTGTGTTTTGTTTGTGTGTGTTTGTTGTTGTGTTGTTTTGTTGATGTTTGTGTTGTTGTTTGTTTGTGTGTTTGTGTTTGTGTTGTTTGTTGTGTTGTGTGTTGTGTTGTTTGTGTGTTGTTTTTGTGTTGTTTTGTTGTTTGTTTTGTGTTTGTGTTGTTGTTTGTTGTGTTGTTGTTTGTGTTTGTTGTTGTGTTGTGTGTTGTGTGTTTGTTGTTGTTGTGTGTTTGTTTGTTGTTTTGTGTTGTGTTGTGTGTTGTGTTGTTGTGTGTTTGTTTTGTTGTGTGTTGTTGTTTGTGTTGTTTTGTGTTGTTGTGTTTGTTTGTTGTTGTTGTTGTGTTTGTTTTGTGTGTGTTGTTGTTTTGTTTGTTGTGTTTGTGTGTTTGTTGTTTTGTTTGTGTTGTGTTTGTGTTGTTTTGTTGTGTTTGTTGTGTTTGTGTTGTGTGTGTTGTGTTTGTTGTTTGTTGTTGTGTGTTTTGTGTTTGTTTGTTGTGTTTGTGTGTTTGTGTGTTGTTTGTTTGTTGTGTGTTGTTTGTTTTGTTGTTTGTTTGTGTGTTTGTGTTGTGTTTGTGTTTGTTTTGTTGTGTTGTGTTGTTGTTGTTGTTGTTGTGTGTTTGTTGTGTTTGTGTGTTTTGTTGTTTTGTTGTTGTGTTTGTTGTGTGTTGTTTGTGTTGTTGTTTGTGTGTTGTGTGTTGTTGTTTGTGTTTTGTGTTTGTTGTTGTGTTTGTTGTTGTTGTGTTTTGTTTGTTGTTGTGTTGTGTTTGTGTGTTGTTTGTGTTTGTTTGTGTGTTGTGTGTTTTTGTGTTTGTGTTGTGTTGTTTGTGTTGTTGTTGTTTGTGTTGTGTTGTGTGTTTGTTGTGTGTTGTGTGTTGTGTTTTGTTGTTTTGTTGTGTGTGTTTGTTGTTTGTGTTGTTTGTTTGTTGTGTTTGTTGTTTTGTTGTGTTGTTGTGTTGTTTGTTTGTGTTTGTTGTGTGTTGTTGTGTTGTTTTTGTGTTGTTTGTTGTTGTTGTTTGTGTGTTTGTTGTGTTTGTGTTGTGTTGTTGTGTGTTTGTTTGTTGTTTGTTGTTGTGTTTGTGTTGTTGTTGTTGTGTGTTTGTTTGTTGTGTGTTTGTTGTTTTGTGTTGTTTGTTGTTGTTTTTGTTGTGTTTGTGTGTTGTGTGTGTTTGTTGTGTTGTGTTGTTGTTTGTGTTTGTTGTTTGTTGTGTGTTTGTTGTTGTTGTGTTTTGTGTTGTGTGTTGTTGTTTTGTGTTGTTGTTTGTTTGTGTTGTGTGTGTGTTTGTGTTTTGTTTGTTGTGTTGTGTGTTGTGTTGTTGTGTTTGTGTGTTGTTTTGTGTTGTTGTGTTTGTTGTTGTTTGTGTGTTTGTTGTGTGTTTGTGTTGTTGTGTTGTGTGTTGTTTGTTGTTGTGTTTGTGTTGTTTTGTTGTGTTTGTTTGTGTGTTTGTGTTGTTGTTTTGTGTTGTTGTGTTTTGTGTTGTGTGTTGTGTTTGTTGTTTGTGTTGTTTTTGTGTTTGTGTGTTTGTTTGTTGTGTGTTTTGTTGTGTTTGTTGTTGTGTTTGTTGTGTGTGTTTTGTTGTTTGTGTTGTTTTGTGTTGTGTTTGTTGTTTGTGTTTGTTTTGTGTTGTTGTGTGTGTTGTGTTGTTTGTGTTGTTTGTGTGTTTTGTGTTTTGTGTGTTGTTTGTGTTGTTGTTTTGTTGTGTGTTTGTTGTGTTGTGTTGTTGTGTTTGTTGTGTTGTTTGTTGTTTGTGTGTTTGTTGTTGTGTTGTTGTGTTTGTGTTGTTGTTTTGTTGTGTTGTGTTGTTTGTGTTGTTGTTTGTTTGTGTGTTTGTGTTGTGTTGTTGTGTGTTGTTGTTTTGTTTGTTGTTGTGTGTTTGTTTGTGTGTTGTGTTGTGTTTGTGTTGTTGTTGTGTTGTGTTTTGTGTTTGTGTTTTTGTTGTTGTGTTGTTTGTTGTTGTGTTGTTTTGTTGTGTTTGTGTGTTTGTTGTGTTTTGTTGTTTTTGTGTGTTGTTGTGTTGTTGTTGTGTTTGTGTTGTTGTTTTGTTGTTTGTGTGTTGTTTGTGTTTGTGTGTTTGTTGTTGTGTTGTTTGTGTTGTGTTGTGTTGTTTGTTGTTGTTGTTTGTTTGTTGTGTTGTTGTTTGTTTTGTGTTGTTGTGTGTTGTTTGTTGTTGTTTGTGTTGTGTTTTGTTGTGTTGTTTGTGTTGTTGTTTGTGTTGTGTTTGTGTTGTTTTGTTGTGTTGTTTGTTGTTTGTGTGTTGTTGTGTGTTTGTTTTTGTTGTGTTTGTGTTGTTTTGTGTTTGTGTTTGTTGTGTTGTGTGTGTTTGTTGTTTGTGTTGTTGTGTGTTTGTTGTGTTGTGTTGTGTTGTGTGTTTGTTGTGTTTTGTTTTTGTTGTGTTGTGTTTGTTTGTTGTGTTTGTGTGTGTTTGTGTTGTGTTTGTGTGTTGTGTTGTTGTTTGTGTGTTGTGTGTTGTTTGTTTTGTTTGTTGTGTTGTGTTGTGTGTTTTGTGTGTTTTGTTGTTTTGTTGTGTGTGTTGTTTGTTGTGTTTGTTTTGTGTGTTGTTTGTGTTGTTGTTGTGTTGTTTGTGTTTGTGTTTGTTGTTGTTTGTTGTGTTGTGTTTGTTTTGTGTGTTGTTGTGTTGTTTGTGTTGTTGTTTTGTGTTGTTTGTTGTGTTTTGTGTTTGTTGTTTTGTTGTGTTTGTGTTTGTGTGTTGTGTTGTGTTTTGTTTGTGTTTGTGTGTTTGTTGTGTTGTTGTTTGTGTGTGTTGTTGTGTTGTTGTGTTTGTTGTGTTGTTTGTTGTGTGTTTGTGTTTGTGTTGTTTTGTGTGTTGTGTGATTTTGTTGTTGTTTGTTGTGTTGTTTGTGTTGTTTGTTGTTTGTTTGTTGTTGTGTTGTTTGTGTGTTTTTGTGTTTGTTGTGTTTGTTGTTTGTGTGTTGTTTGTGTGTTTGTGTGTTTTGTGTTGTTTGTGTTTGTTGTGTTGTTGTTGTGTTTGTTGTTGTTTGTGTTGTGTTGTTGTTGTGTTGTTGTTTTGTTGTGTTGTTTGTGTTGTTTGTTGTGTTGTTTGTGTTGTGTTGTGTTGTTTTGTTGTGTGTTGTGTTGTGTGTTTGTTGTTGTTGTGTGTTTGTTTTGTGTTTTTGTGTTGTTGTGTTGTTGTGTTTGTTGTGTTTGTGTGTTGTTTGTGTTGTTTTTGTGTTGTTGTGTGTTGTGTTGTTGTTGTTTTGTGTGTGTTTGTGTTGTTGTGTTGTTTTGTTGTTGTGTTGTTTTGTTGTGTTTGTTTGTGTTTGTGTTGTTGTTTGTGTTTGTGTTGTTGTGTGTTGTTTGTGTTTGTTGTGTTTGTGTTGTTGTTTGTGTGTTGTGTTGTTGTTTGTTGTGTTGTGTTGTTGTGTGTTGTTTTGTGTTGTTTTGTGTGTTTGTGTGTGTGTTTGTGTTGTTGTTTGTTGTGTTTGTTGTGTTTGTTGTGTGTTTGTGTTGTTTTGTTGTTTGTGTTGTTTGTGTGTGTGTGTTTGTGTTGTGTTGTTTGTTGTTGTTTGTTGTTGTGTGTTTGTTGTTGTGTGTGTGTTTGTTGTTGTTTGTGTGTTGTGTTTTGTTTGTGTGTTTGTGTGTTTTGTGTTGTTTGTGTGTTGTTTGTTTGTTGTTTGTTGTTTTTTGTTTTGTGTGTTGTGTTTTGTTGTGTTGTTTGTGTTTGTTGTGTGTGTTTGTTGTGTTTGTTGTGTTGTTGTGTTTGTGTTTGTTGTGTTTGTGTTGTTGTTGTTTGTTGTGTGTTTGTGTGTTTGTTGTGTTTGTTGTGTTTGTGTTTGTTGTTTGTGTTGTTGTGTTTGTGTTTTGTTGTGTTGTTTGTTGTGTTTGTTGTTGTGTGTTGTGTTGTGTTTGTGTGTTTGTGTGTTTTTGTTGTGTGTTGTTTGTTGTGTTGTTGTTGTGTTGTGTTTGTGTTGTTGTTTGTTGTGTTGTGATTGTTGTTTGTGTTTGTGTTGTTTGTGTGTTGTTGTGTGTGTTTTGTTGTGTTTTGTGTTGTTGTGTTTGTGTGTGTTTGTTGTGTTTGTTGTTTGTGTTTGTGTTGTTTGTGTGTTGTTGTGTTGTTTGTTGTGTTGTTGTTGTGTGTGTTGTGTTTGTTGTGTTTTTGTTGTTGTGTTTGTTGTTTGTTGTGTGTTTGTTTTGTGTTGTGTGTGTTTGTTGTTTGTGTTGTTTGTTGTGTTTTGTGTTGTTTGTTGTGTGTTTTGTGTGTTGTTTGTGTTGTTGTGTTGTTGTTGTTTTTTGTTGTGTGTTGTGTTGTTTTGTTGTGTTGTTTGTGTTTTGTGTTGTGTTGTTTGTGTTGTGTTGTTTGTTGTTGTGTTGTGTTGTTGTGTTGTTTTGTTTGTTTGTTGTTTGTTGTTGTTGTTTGTGTTGTTGTTTTTGTGTGTGTATTGTTGTTTGTTTTTGTTGTTTGTTGTGTTTGTTTTGTGTTGTGTGGTGTGTGTGTGTGTGATGTTTGTGTTTTGTGTGTTTGTGTTGTGTGTTTTGGTGTTGTTGTTGTTGTGTTTTTTTTGTTGTGTTTTGTGTTTTTGTTTGTTTGTTGATTTTGTTTGTGTGTGTGTGGTTTGTTTGTTTGTGTTGTGTGTTTTGTTTTGATGTTGTGTTGTGTGGATGTGTTGTGTTGTGTTGTTTGTGTGTTGTGTTTGATGTTGTTTGTGTTTGTGCTTTGTGTGTATGTTTTGTTTGTGTTGTTGTGTTTGTGTGTGTTTGTTCGGTTCTTGTTTTGTTTGTGTTGTGATGTGTGTTGTGTTTGTTTGTTTGGTGTTTGTGATTGTGTTTGTTGTGTGTGTGTTGTTGTGTTGTTGTGTGTTGTGTGTTTGTTGTTTGTCTGTTTTGTGTTGTTGTGTGTTTTTGTTGTGTGTTGTTTGATGTTGTTTTTGTTTTGTGTTTGTTTGTGTTGTTTGTTGTGTTGTGTTTGTGATGTTGTGTGTATGTTTGTTGTTGTTCTTTGTGTTGTGTTTGTTTGTTTTTGTTTTGTTTGTTTGTTTTGTTGTGTGTTTTTTTGTTTTTGTTGTTGTTGTGGTTTTGTTTTGTTGTTGTTGTTGTTGTTGTTTGTGTTTGTTTGTTGTTTTGTTGTTGTGTGTGGTTGTATTTGATGTTGTGTTGTGATTGGTTTTTGTTTTGTTGTTGTGTGTTGTTTTGTTGTTTGTTGTTGTGTGTGTGTTTGTATGTTTGTTGTTTTTTGTTTGTTGTGTTTGTTGTTTTTGTTGTGTTTTGTGTGTTTGTTTTTGTGTTTTGTTTGTTTGTGGTTGTTGTGTTGTTTTTGTTTGTTTGTTGTTGTGTGTTTTGTGTGTGTTGTTTTGTTGTTTGTGTTGTTGTTGTTTGTTTGTTTGTTGTTTGTTTTGTGTGTTTTGTGTGTTGTGTTTGTTGTTTGTGTTGTTTTGTGTTGTTTTGTTGTGTTGTTGTTGTTGTGTTTGTTTGTGTGGTGTTGTTGTTTTTGTGTTTGTTGTTTGTTGTTTGTGTTGTTGTTTGTTGTTTTGTTTTTTGTGTTGTTGTTTGTGTTGTTTTTGTGTTGTGTTGTTGTGTTTGTTGTTGTTTGTTTGTTGTGTTGTGTTTTTGTTTTGTGTTGTTGTGGTTGTTTTTTGTGTTTGTTGTTTTGTTGTGTTGTGTTTTTGTTGTTGTGTTTTGTTGTGTGTTTGTGTTGTTGTTTTGTGTTGTTGTTTTGTTTGTGTTGTGTGTTTTGTGTGTGTTGTTTGTTTTGTGTGTTTTGTTGTTGTTGTTGTTTGTTTTTGTTGTTTGTTGTGTTTGTTGTTGTGTTGTTGTGTTTGTGTGTTGTTGTGTTTGTTTGTGTTGTTGTTGTGTTTGTGTGTTTGTGTTGTTTGTGTTGTTTTTGTTGTGTTGTTTGTTGTTTGTTTGTGTTGTGTTTTGTGTTGTGTTTGTGTTTGTTGTGTTTGTGTTGTTGTTTTGTTGTGTTTTGTGTTGTTGTGTTTGTTTGTGTTGTTTGTTGTGTGTTGTGTTTTTGTTTGTTTTGTGTTGTGTGTGTTTGTTTGTTGTGTTTTGTGTTGTTTGTTTTTTGTGTTGTTGTTGTTGTGTTTTTTGTTGTGTTGTTGTGTTGTTTGTGTTGTGTTTGTTGTTTGTTTTGTTTTGTGTTGTGTGTTGTTTGTGTGTTTGTTGTTGTTTGTTGTGTTGTGTTTTTGTTGTTGTTGTGTTTTGTGTTGTTGTGTTTTGTGTGTTGTTTTGTTGTTGTTTGTTGTGTTGTTGTTTGTTTTGTTGTGTGTTGTTTGTGGTTGTTGTGTTGTTGTTGTTTGTGTTTTGTGTTGTTTTGTTTTGTTGTGTTGTTTGTTGTTGTTTTGTGTTGTTTTTGTGTTGTTGTGTGTTGTGTTTTGTTGTGTTTGTTGTTTGTTGTTGTTTTGTGTTTGTTGTGTTGTTTTTGTTTGTTGTTGTGTTGTTGTTTGTGTTGTTTGTTGTGTGTGTTTGTTTGTGTTTTTGTTGTGTGTTTGTTTGTGTTGTGTTTGTTTTTGTGTTGTTTGTTGTTGTGTTTTTGTTGTGTTTGTTGTTTGTTTGTGTTTTGTTGTTGTGTTTGTTGTGTTTGTTTGTGTTGTTTTGTGTGTTGTGTTGTGTTGTTTTGTGTTTGGTGTTTGTTTTTGTGTGTTTGTTGTGTGTTTTGTTTTGTTGTGTTTGTGTGTTTGTTGTTTTTTGTTTGTTGTGTTGTTTTGTTGTGTTGTTTGTTGTTTGTGTGTTGTTTTGTGTTGTTTGTTGTTGTTTGTTGTGTTTGTGGTTTTTGTGTTGTGTTGTTTGTGTTGTGTTTTTTGTTGTGTTTTGTTTGTTGTTGTGTTGTTGTTGTGTTTTGTTGTTGTTTGTTGTGTTTTTGTGTTTGTGTTTGTTTTGTTGTGTTTGTGTTTGTGTTGTTTGTTTTGTTGTTGTTGTTTTGTGTTTGTGTTTGTGTGTGTTTGTTGTGTTTTGTTTTGTTGTTTGTTGTGTTGTTTGTTTGTGTTGTTGTGTTTTTGTTTGTGTTGTTTGTGTTGTTGTTGTGTTTTGTTGTTTTGTGTTGTTGTGTTGTTGTTGTTGTTTGTGTTGTTTGTGTTGTGTGTTTGTGTGTTTGTTTTGTGTTGTGTGTTGTTTGTTGTTTGTGTTTTTGTGTTGTTGTGTTTTGTTTGTTTTGTTGTGTTGTGTTTTGTGTTGTTGTGTTTTGTGTTTGTTGTTTGTGTTTTGTGTTTGTTGTGTTGTGTTTGTTGTTGTTTGTGTTTGTTGTTTTGTGTTGTGTTTGTTGTTGTGTTTTGTTTGTTTTGTGTTGTTTGTTTGTTTGTTGTGTGTTGTTGTTTTGTGTTTTTGTTTGTTGTGTTTGTGTTGTTGTTTGTTGTTTGTTGTGTGTTGTTTGTGTTTTTGTTGTTTGTTGTGTGTTGTTTTGTGTGTTGTTTGTTTGTGTTGTTTTGTTGTGTTTGTGTTGTTTGTGGTTTGTGTTTGTTTTTGTGTTGTTTTGTGTTTGTTTGTGTTTGTTTGTTTTGTGTGTTTTGTGTTGTTTGTTGTGTTGTGTTGTTTGTGTTGTTGTTTGTTGTTTTGTTGTTGTTTGTTTTGTGTGTTGTTTGTGTTGTTGTTGTTGTTGTGTTGTTTGTTTTGTGTGTTGTTTGTTGTTTGTGTTGTTGTGTGTTGTTTGTTGTGTTGTGTTGTTTTGTTTGTTGTGTGTTTTGTTTGTTGTGTTGTTGTTTTGTTTGTTGTTTTGTTGTGTGTTGTTGTTTGTTTGTTGTTTTTGTTTGTGTTTTGTTTGTGTTTGTTGTTTTTGTGTGTGTTGTGTTTTGTGTGTTGTTTTGTTGTTTGTTTTGTGTGTTGTTGTTTGTTTGTGTTGTTTTGTTTGTGTTGTTGTTGTGTTGTTTGTTGTGTTTGTTTGTGTGTTTGTTTTTGTTGTGTTTTGTTGTGTTGTGTTGTGTTTGTTGTTGTGTTTTGTTGTTGTGTGTTGTTGTTTTGTTTGTTTGTTTTGTTTGTTTGTTGTTGTGTTTTGTTTGTTTGTGTTGTTGTGTGTTGTTGTTTGTTTGTGTTGTGTTTGTGTTTGTGTTTTGTTGTTGTGTTTGTGTTTGTTTGTTTTGTGTTGTTTGTGTTTGTTGTTTGTTGTTTTGTGTTGTTTGTTTTGTTGTTTGTTGTTGTGTTGTTGTTTGTGTTTTGTTTGTTGTGTTTGTTGTGTTGTGTGTTGTTTGTTGTGTGTTTTGTTGTGTTTGTTGTGTTGTTTGTGTTTTGTTTTTGTGTTGTTTTGTTGTTGTGTTGTGTTTGTTTGTTTGTGTGTTTTTGTGTGTTTGTTTTGTTTTGTTGTTGTTTGTGTTTGTGTTGTTTTGTTTGTGTTGTTTTGTGTTGTGTGTTGTTTGTTTTGTGTTGTTGTTTGTGTTGTTTGTTGTGTTTTGTTGTTTGTGTTTGTTGTGTTGTGTGTGTTGTTTTGTTGTGTTGTGTTTGTTGTGTGTTTTGTTGTTTTTGTGTTTGTGTTGTTTGTGTTGTTTGTTGTTTGTTTTTGTTGTGTGTTGTTTGTGTTGTGTTTTGTTTGTGTTTGTTTTGTTTGTTGTTTGTGTGTTTGTTGTTTTGTTGTTTTGTTGTGTTTTGTTTGTTGTGTTGTTTGTGTTGTGTTTTGTTTTGTTGTTTTTGTGTTGTTTTGTTGTGTTGTTGTTTGTGTTTTTGTGTTTGTGTTTTGTTTGTTGTTTTGTGTTGTGTTTTGTTTTTGTTTGTTTGTGTGTTTGTTGTTGTTTGTTTTTGTTGTGTTGTGTTTTGTTTGTTGTGTTGTTTTGTGTGTTGTTGTGTTTGTTTGTTGTTGTTTTTGTGTTTGTTTGTGTTTGTTGTTTTGTTGTTTTGTTGTGTGTTGTTGTTTGTGTTGTTTTGTTGTTGTTTGTTGTGTTTGTTTGTTTGTTGTTGTGTTTGTTTTGTGTTTTGTTGTTTGTTGTTGTTTTGTTGTGTGTTTGTTTTTGTTGTGTTTGTTTGTTTGTTGTTTGTGTTGTGTTTGTTTGTGTTTGTTGTTGTTGTGTTGTTTGTGTGTTGTTTTGTGTTTGTTGTTTTGTTGTTGTGTTTTGTGTTGTTGTGTTTGTTGTTGTGTTTTTGTTTTGTTGTGTTTTTGTTGTGTTGTTGTTTGTGTTTTTGTGATGTTGTTTGTTTGTGTTTTGTTGTTGTGTTGTTGTTTGTGTTGTTTGTTGTTTTGTTTGTGTTGTTGTTGTGTTTTTGTTGTGTTTGTTGTTGTTGTTTGTGTTTTTGTGTTGTTTTTGTGTTGTTGTGTTGTTTTGTTTTGTGTTTTGTTTGTGTTGTTGTGTTTGTGTTTTGTTGTTTGTTGTGTTTGTGTGTTGTTTTGTTTTGTTTGTTTGTTGTGTTTTGTGTTTTGTTGTTTGTTGTGTTGTTGTTTTGTGTTTGTTGTTTGTTGTTTTGTTGTGTTGTTTTGTTGTTTTGTTTGTGTGTTGTGTTTTGTGTTGTTGTTTTGTTGTGTTTGTTTGTGTGTTTTGTTGTGTTTGTGTTGTTTGTGTTGTTTGTTGTGTTTGTGTTTGTTGTTGTGTTGTTTTGTGTGTGTTTGTGTTTGTTTGTGTTGTGTTTTTGTGTTGTGTTTGTTTTGTTTGTTGTTTTGTTGTGTTTGTTGTTTTTGTTGTGTGTGTGTTGTTGTGTTTTTGTGTGTTTTGTTTGTGTTGTTTTGTTGTTGTGTTGTGTTTGTTTGTTTGTGTTTTGTTGTTTGTGTTTGTTGTTTGTGTGTTGTTTGTTTGTTGTTTTTGTTTGTGTTTTGTGTTGTTGTGTTGTTTTGTTTGTTGTGTTTGTTGTTGTTGTGTTGTGTTGTTTGTTTTTTGTTGTGTTTGTGTTTGTTTGTTGTTGTGTGTTTTTGTGTTGTGTTTTGTTGTGTTGTTGTTTGTTTTGTGTTGTTGTTTGTTGTTGTGTTTGTGTGTGTTTTTGTTGTTTTTGTGTTTGTGTTTGTTGTTGTTTGTGTTTGATGTTGTTGTTTTGTGTGTTTTGTTGTGTGTTGTTTTGTGTGTTGTTGTTGTTTTGTGTTTGTGTTGTTTTGTTGTTTGTGTTGTGTTGTTTTGTTTGTTTTGTGTTGTTTGTGTGTTGTTTGTGTTGTTTTTGTGTTGTTTGTTGTTTGTTTTGTGTTGTTGTTTTGTGTTTGTTGTTGTTTGTTGTTGTTTTGTTGTGTTGTTTGTTGTTTGTGTTGTTTTGTGTTTGTTGTGTTGTTGTTTTGTTGTTTTGTTGTTTGTGTTGTGTTTTTGTGTTTGTGTTGTTGTTTGTGTTGTTGTTTGTTTTGTGTTGTTGTTGTGTTGTTTTGTTTGTGTTGTGTTGTTGTTTTGTGTTGTGTTGTTTTGTGTTTTGTGTGTTGTTTTGTTTGTTGTGTTTGTGTTTGTTGTGTTTGTTGTTTTGTTGTGTTTTGTTTGTTGTTGTGTGTTGTTGTTTGTGTTGTTGTTTTGTGTTGTTGTGTTGTTTTTGTTGTGTTTTTGTTGTTTGTGTTTTTGTTTTGTTGTGTGTTGTTGTTTGTTTGTTGTTGTGTTGTTTGTGTTTGTTTGTTTGTGTTTGTTGTTGTGTTGTTTTTGTTTGTGTTGTTGTTGTGTTTGTTGTTGTGTTTGTGTTTTGTTGTTTTTGTGTGTGTTTTGTTTGTGTTGTTGTTTTGTTGTGTGTTGTTGTGTTTTGTTGTGTTTGTGTTGTTTTTTGTTTGTGTTTGTTGTGTTTGTTGTGTTTGTTTGTGTTGTTGTTTGTTGTTTGTGTTTGTTGTTGTGTGTGTTTGTTTGTGTGTTTTGTGTTGTGTTTTGTTGTTGTGTTTTGTTTGTTGTTTGTGTTGTTTGTTGTGTTGTTTGTGTTTTGTTGTTGTGTTTGTGTTTTTTTTGTTGTGTGTTTTGTGTTGTTGTTGTTGTGTTTGTTGTTGTTGTTTTGTTTGTTGTTTGTGTTTTGTTTGTTTGTTTTTGTGTGTTGTTGTTGTTTTTTGTGTTGTTTGTTGTTTGTTGTGTGTTTTTGTTGTTTGTGTTTGTTGTTTGTGTGTTTGTTTTGTGTTTGTTTGTGTTGTTGTTTTGTGTTGTTGTTTGTTTGTTGTTTGTGTGTGTGTTTTGTTTTGTTGTTGTGTTGTTTTTGTTGTTTGTTGTGTGTTTGTTGTGTTTGTTTTGTTGTTTGTGTTGTGTTTTTGTGTTGTTTGTTTGTGTGTTTGTTGTTTGTGTTTTGTTTTGTTGTTTTGTTGTTGTGTGTTTTGTTTGTTGTTTGTGTTTGTTGTTGTTGTGTTTGTGTTTGTTTGTTGTGTTGTTTGTGTGTTGTTTGTTTGTGTTTTTGTTTGTTGTGTTGTTTTTTGTTGTTTTGTTGTGTTTGTTTGTTGTTTGTTTGTTGTTGTTGTTTGTTGTGTTGTTGTGTTTGTTGTGTTTGTTTGTGTTTGTTTGTGTGTTTTTGTTGTGTTTGTTGTGTTTTGTTGTGTGTTGTGTTGTTTGTTTTGTGTTTTGTTTGTGTTGTTTGTGTTGTTTGTGTTTTGTTGTGTTTGTTTGTTGTGTTTTGTTTGTTTGTTTGTTGTTTTTGTGTTGTGTTTGTTGTGTTTGTGTTTTGTTTGTTTTGTGTTGTTGTGTGTTTTGTTTGTTTGTTGTTGTTTGTGTTGTTGTTTGTTGTTGTGATTTGTGTTTTGTGTTTGTTGTGTTGTGTTTGTTTGTTTGTTGTTTTGTTGTGTTTGTTGTTGTTTTGTTGTGTGTTTGTGTTTTGTTTGTTTTGTGTTGTTGTTGTGTTTGTTGTTGTGTTGTTGTTTTGTTTGTGTTGTTTGTGATTTGTTTTGTTGTGTTTGTTGTGTTTGTGTTGTTTTTGTGTTGTTTGTTGTGTTTGTTGTTTTGTTGTGTTTGTGTTTGTTGTGTTTTGTTGTTGTTTGTGTTGTTTTTGTGTTGTTGTGTTTGTTTGTGTTTGTTGTTTGTGTTGTGTTGTTGTTTTGTGTTTGTTGTGTTTTGTTGTGTTGTTTTGTGTTGTGTTTGTGTTGTTTGTTGTTTGTTGTGTTGTGTTTTGTGTTGTTTGTGTTGTTGTTTTTGTTTGTTGTGTTGTTGTTTGTGGTTGTGTTGTTTGTTTGTTGTTTGTGTGTTTTGTTGTGTTGTGTTTGTTGTGTGTTGTTTGTGTTTGTTTTGTGTTTGTTGTTGTTGTGTTTGTTGTTTGTGTTTTTTGTTTTGTGTTGTTGTTTTGTGTGTTGTGTTTGTTGTTTGTTTGTGTTTTGTTGTGTTTGTTTTGTTTTGTTGTTGTTTTTGTTTGTTGTGTTTGTGTTTGTTTTGTTGTTTGTTGTGTGTTTTGTTTTGTTGTGTTGTTTTGTTGTTTGTTGTGTGTGTTTGTTGTTTTTGTGTTGTTGTTTGTGTTTTTGTTGTTGTTGTTTGTGTGTTGTTTTGTGTTGTTGTGTTTTTGTTGTTGTTGTTTGTGTTGTTTGTTTGTTGTGTTTTTGTGTGTTGTGTTTGTGTTGTTTTGTGTTTGTTGTGTTGTGTTTTGTGTTGTTTTGTTGTGTTTGTTTTGTTGTGTTTTGTTTGTTGTGTGTTTGTGTTTTTGTTTTGTGTTGTTTGTTTGTGTGTTTGTTGTGTTTGTTTTGTGTTTGTTGTGTTGTTTGTGTTGTTTTGTGTGTTGTTGTTTGTTGTGTTTGTTTGTGTGTTGTTTTGTTTTGTGTGTTGTTGTTTGTGTTGTTTGTGTTTGTGTTTTGTTGTGTTGTTGTGTGTGGTGTGTTGTGTTGTTGTTTTTTGTTGTTTTGTGTGTTGTTTTGTTGTGTTGTGTGTTGTTTGTTTGTGTTGTTGTGTTTGTTGTTGTTTGTTGTGTTGTTTGTTGTGTTTGTTTTTGTTGTTTGTGTTTGTGTTGTTTGTTGTTGTTGTGTTTGTTGTGTTTGTGTGTTGTTTGTTTTGTGTTGTGTTGTGTTTTGTTGTTTTTGTGTTGTTTGTTGTTTGTGTTTTGTTGTGTTTTGTGTGTGTTTTGTTTGTTGTGTTGTTTGTGTTGTGTTGTGTTGTTGTTTGTGTTTGTGTGTTTTGTTGTTGTGTTGTGTTTTGTTTGTGTTGTTGTTTGTTGTTGTGTTGTTTGTTGTGTGTTGTTTGTTTGTTGTGTTGTTGTTGTTGTGTTTTGTTGTGTGTTGTTTGTTGTGTTTGTGTTGTTTGTGTTTTGTTTGTTGTTGTGTGTTTTTGTTTGTTGTTTTGTGTTGTGTTGTTGTTTTGTGTTGTGTTTGTTTGTTGTGTTTTGTTGTTTTGTGTTGTTGTTTGTTTGTTTTGTTGTGTTGTTTGTGTTTGTTGTTGTTGTTTGTGTTTTGTTTTGTTGTTGTGTTGTTTGTTGTGTTTTGTTTGTTTTTGTTGTGTTGTGTTGTTTTGTTGTTGTGTTTTGTGTTTGTTTTGTTGTTGTTTTGTGTTGTTGTTTTGTGTGTGTTTGTTGTTGTTTGTTGTTGTTGTTTTGTTTGTGTTTGTGTTTTTGTTGTTGTTTGTTGTGTTTGTTTTTGTTGTTGTGTTGTTTGTGTTTGTGTTTTGTTTGTTGTTTGTGTTGTGTTTTGTGTTGTTTTGTTGTGTGTTTTTTGTTGTTGTTGTGTGTGTTTTGTTTGTTGTGTTGTTGTTGTTTGTGTTTGTTTGTGTTTTGTTTGTTGTTGTTGTTGTGTTTGTTTGTTGTTTGTGATTTGTTGTTGTTTTGTTGTGTGTTGTTTTTGTGTGTTTGTTGTTGTTTTGTTGTTTTGTGTGTTGTGTTTGTTGTTGTGTTGTTTTGTTTGTGTTGTTGTGTTTGTTGTTTTGTGTTTGTTTGTGTGTTTGTTTGTTGTTTTGTTGTGTTTTGTTGTTGTTTGTTGTGTTTTTGTGTTGTTTGTTGTTTTGTGTGTTGTTTGTGTGTTTGTTGTTGTGTTGTTTGTGTTTTGTTGTGTTGTTGTTTTGTGTTTGTTGTGTTGTTTTGTTGTGTTTTGTTGTGTTGTTTGTGTTTGTGTTGTGTTGTTTTTGTGTTGTTTGTGTTTGTGTTGTTGTTTGTTGTTTTGTGTGTTTGTGTTGTGTTGTTGTTTTGTTGTTTGTGTGTTTGTGTGTTTTTGTTGTTGTGTGTGTTTGTTGTTGTGTTTGTGTTGTTGTTTTGTTTGTGTTGTTTGTTGTTTTGTGTTTTGTTTGTGTTGTTGTTGTTGTGTTTTGTTGTTTGTGTTGTTGTGTTTTGTGTTGTGTGTTTGTGTTTGTTTGTGTTGTGTTTTGTGTTGTGTTGTTTGTTGTGTGTTTTGTTGTTTGTGTTTGTTGTTTGTTGTGTGTGTTTGTTGTTTGTGTTTTGTTGTTTGTTGTGTTTGTGTTTGTTGTGTTTTGTTGTTGTTGTGTGTTTGTTTTGTGTTTGTTTGTTGTTGTTTGTTGTGTGTGTTTTGTGTTTGTTGTTGTGTTTTTGTGTGTTTTGTTTTTGTTGTTTGTGTTGTGTTTTGTGTTGTTTGTTGTTGTTGTTTGTGTTTGTTGTTGTTTTTGTTGTGTGTTGTTTTGTGTTTGTTGGTTGTTTTGTGTTTTTGTTGTGTTTGTTTTGTTGTGTTTGTGTGTTTGTTGTGTTTGTTGTTGTTTGTGTTGTGTTTGTGTTTGTTTGTGTTTGTTGTTGTTTGTGTTGTGTTTTGTTTGTTGTTGTTTGTTTGTTGTGTTTGTGTTGTTTGTTGTGTTTGTTTGTGTTTGTGTGTTTTGTTGTGTTTGTTTGTGTTGTTTGTGTTGTTTTGTTGTTTTGGTGTTGTGTTGTGTGTTTGTTGTTTGTTGTGTTTTTGTGTTTTGTGTTTGTGTTTTGTTGTTGTGTTGTTTGTGTTGTGTTTTGTGTTGTTTTGTTTGTTGTGTTTGTTTGTGTTTTGTTGTTGTTTGTTGTGTGTTGTTTGTGTTGTTTGTTTGTGTGTTTGTGTTGTTTGTGTTTGTTTGTTTTGTGTTTGTTGTTTGTGTGTTGTGTTTGTTGTGTGTTGTTTGTGTTGTTTTGTTTGTGTTGTTTGTTGTGTTTTGTTGTGTTGTTTTGTGTTGTTTGTGTTTGTTTGTGTTGTTGTGTTGTTTGTGTTTTGTTGTTTTGTGTGTGTGTTTGTTTTTGTTGTTTGTTTTGTGTTTTGTTTGTGTTGTTTTGTGTTGTGTTTGTTGTGTTTGTTTGTTTTTGTGTGTTTTGTGTTGTTGTTGTTTGTTGTTGTTTGTGTTTTTGTTGTTGTTTGTGTTGTTGTGTTGTGTTTTTGTTGTTTTGTGTGTTGTTTGTGTTGTTTGTTTTGTGTGTTGTTGTTGTTGTGTTTGTTTTGTTGTTTGTGTTGTTTGTTGTGTGTTTTGTTTGTTTTGTGTGTTGTTTGTTTGTGTTTGTGTTTGTTTTGTGTTGTTTTGTGTTGTTTGTGTTTGTGTTGTGTTTGTGTTTGTTTTGTGTTGTTTGTTGTGTTGTTTGTTTTTGTGTGTTTGTTGTTGTGTTTGTTTTTGTGTTTGTTGTGTTTGTGTTGTTTGTTGTTGTGTTTTGTTGTGTTTTGTGTTTGTTGTTGTTGTTTTGTTTGTGTTTGTGATTGTTGTTGTTTGTTGTTTGTGTTGTGTTGTTTTGTGTTTTGTTGTGTTTGTTTGTTGTTGTTTTGTTGTGTTGTGTTTTGTTGTGTTTGTTGTTGTTTGTTGTGTTGTGTTTGTGTTGTTGTTGTTTGTGTTGTTGTGTTTGTTGTGTTTTTGTTTGTTGGTGTTGTTTTGTTTGTGTGTTGTTTTGTTGTTTGTTGTGTTTGTGTGTTGTTGTTTTGTTGTTGTTTTGTTTTGTTTGTGTTTTTGTGTTGTTGTGTTGTTTTGTGTTTGTGTTTGTTGTGTTGTTTGTTTTGTGTTGTTTTGTGTTTGTTGTTGTGTTGTGTTGTTTTTGTTGTTGTTGTGTTTGTTGTGTGTTGTTTTGTTTGTGTTGTTTGTGTGTTGTTTTGTTGTGTTTTGTTTGTTTGTGTTGTTGTTGTTGTGTTTGTTTGTTGTTTGTTGTGTGTTTGTGTTTGTGTTGTGTTTTGTTTTGTGTTTGTTTGTGTTTGTGTTGTTGTTTGTTTGTTTGTTTTTGTTGTTGTGTTTGTTTGTGTTGTTTTTGTGTTTTGTTGTTTGTGTTGTTTTTGTTGTGTTTGTTGTTTGTGTGTTGTTTTGTGTTGTTGTTTGTTGTGTTTGTTTTTGTTGTGTGTTGTTTGTTTGTGTTGTGTTTGTGTTTGTTGTGTTGTTTGTTGTTGTTTTTGTGTTGTGTTTTGTTGTTTTTTGTGTTTTGTGTTGTTGTTTTTGTGTGTTGTTTGTTTGTTGTTGTTTGTTTTTGTGTTGTTGTGTTGTGTTTTGTTGTGTTTGTGTTTGTGTTGTTTTTTGTGTTGTTTTGTTTGTGTTTGTTGTTTGTTGTGTGTTTTGTTGTTTGTTGTTTGTTGTGTTGTTTTGTGTGTTGTTTTGTTGTGTTTTGTTTGTGTGTTTGTTTTGTTGGTGTTGTGTTGGTGTTTGTTTTGTTTGTTTGTTTTTGTTGTGTTTGTTTTGTTGTTTGTGTTTGTTGTTTGTGTGTTTTGTGTTTGTTGTTGTGTTGTTTTGTGTTGTTGTTTGTTTTGTTTGTTGTTTTGTGTTTTGTTGTGTTTGTGTTTTGTGTTGTTGTGTTTGTTGTTGTGTTTTTGTGTTGTTTGTTGTTTGTTGTTTTGTTTGTGTTTGTTTGTTGTGTTTTGTGTTTGTGTGTGTTTTGTTTTTGTGTGTTGTTGTTGTGTTTGTTTGTGTTGTTTGTTTTTGTTTGTTGTTTGTGTTGTGTTTGTTGTTTTGTTGTTGTTTTGTTTGTGTTTGTTTTGTTTTGTGTGTTTTGTTTGGTGTGTTTTGTTGTTGTTTTTTGTTGTGTTGTTGTGTTGTTTGTTTGTTGTGTTGTTTGTTTTGTTGTTTTGTTGTTTGTGTTTTGTTTGTTTTGTGTTGTTTGTTGTTTTTTGTTGTGTTGTTGTTGTGTTTTGTTTTGTTGTTTGTTGTGTTGTTGTTTGTGTTGTTGTGTTGTTTTGTGTTGTGTTGTGTGTTTGTTTTGTTGTTGTTTGTTTTGTGTTTTTGTTGTTGTTGTGTGTTTGTTTTTGTGTTGTTTGTTGTTGTTGTTTGTGTGTGTTTTGTGTTGTTTGTTTTGTTGTGTTTGTTGTTGTGTTTTTTGTTGTTGTTTGTGTTGTGTTGTTGTTGTTTTGTTGTTGTTTGTGTTGTTTTTGTTGTTTGTTGTTTTTGTTGTGTGTTTTTGTTTGTGTGTTTTGTTTGTTGTTTGTTGTTTTTGTGTTGTGTTTGTGTGTTTTGTTTGTTTTTGTGTTGTGTTTGTTGTGTGTTGTTTTGTGTTTGTTTGTGTTTTTGTTGTTGTGTTTGTTGTGTGTTGTTTGTTTTTGTGTTGTTGTGTGTTTGTTTGTGTTGTTTGTTTGTTGTGTTTTGTTGTGTTGTTGTGTTTGTGTTTGTGTGTGTTTGTGTTTTGTTGTTGTTTGTTGTGTGTTGTTGTGTTTGTTGTTTGTGGTTTGTTTGTGTTGTTTTGTGTTTGTTGTTTGTGTTTTGTGTTGTTTTGTGTGTTGTGTGTTTTTGTGTTTTTGTGTTTGTTGTGTGTTGTGTTTTGTTGTGTTGTTTTTTGTTGTTGTGTTGTTTGTGTTTTGTGTTTTGTTTTGTGTGTTTTGTGTTGTTGTGTTGTTGTGTTGTTGTGTGTTTGTTGTTGTGTTTTGTTTTGTTGTGTTTTTGTTGTTGTTTTGTGGTTGTTTTGTGTGTTGTTTTGTTGTTTTGTGTTTGTTTTGTGTTTGTTGTTTGTGTTTGTTGTTGTTTGTTTGTTGTGTTGTTGTTTGTTGTGTTTGTGTTGTGTTGTGTTTGTGTTGTTGTGTTTGTGTTTGTTGTTTTTGTTTGTTTTTGTGTTTTTGTTGGTTGTTGTTTTGTTTTGTTGTGTTGTTTTGTTTGTTGTTGTTTTGTTTGTTTTGTGTTTTGTTGTTTTGTGTTTGTGTGTTTTTTTTGTTGTTGTGATTGTTTTGTTGTTGTGTTTTGTTGTTTGTTGTTGTGGTTTGTTTTGTTGTGTTGTTTTGTTGTGTTTTTTTTGTTGTGTGTGTTTTGTTTTGTTGTGTGTTTTGTTGTTTTTGTGTTTTGTGTTTGTTGTTGTGTTTTTTGTTGTGTTGTGTTTTTTGTTTTGTTGTGTTTGTTTTGTGTTTTGTGTTGTGTTGTTTGTGTTGTTTTTTGTGTTTGTGTGTTTTTGTTTGTTGTGTTTTTTGTGTTTTGTTGTGTTTTGTTGATGTTGTTTTGTTTGTTGTTTGATTTGTGTTTTTTGTTGTTTGTTTGTTGTGTTTTTTGTTTGATTGTGTTTGTGTTTTTTGTGTGTGTGTTTGTGTTTGTTGTGTTGTGTGTGTGTTTGTTTTGTTGTTTTGTTTGGGTTTTTGTGTTGTTGTTGTGTGTGTTTTGTGTTTTTGTTGTGTTGTGTATTGATGTTGTGGTTTGTGTTGTGTATGTTGCTTTTGTGTTGTGGTTGATTGTGTTTTTGTTGTTGTTTTTGTTTGTTTTGTTATTGTTGTTGTGATGGTGTTGTTTGTGATTTTTGTATTTTGATTTTGTTGTGATGTTTGTTTGTGTTTGTGTTTTTGTTGTTTGGTTGTGTTGTTGTTTTGTGTTTGATTTGTTGTTTGTGTTGATTTGTGTTGTATGATTGTGTTGTGTGTGTGTGTGTTTTTGTTGTTTTGTTTTTTGTGTGTTTTTTGTGTCTGTGGATTGTTTGTTATTTGTGTTTGTGTTGGTTGTTTGTTGATGTTTTTGTTGTGTGGTGTGTGATGTGTTTGTTTTTGTGTTGTTGATGTTTTGATGTGTGTTATGTCTGTTGTTTTTTGTTTGTTGTGTGTTTGTTTTGATGTGTATGTTGTTTTGGTGTATTTTGATTTTGTGTGTTGTGTTGTGTGTTGTTTGTTTTGTTTTTGTGTTGTTGTTTTGTTGTTGGTTTTGTTGTTGTTGTTTTTTGATTGTGTGTGTGTTTGTTTGTTTTGTGTGTATTTCTTGTTTTGATGTTGGTTTGTGGTTGTGTGTTTTGTGATGTTGTTTTTCTTTGTTTGTTTGATTGTGTGCTGTGTTGTGTGTTTTGTTGATGTTTGTTGTTTTTGTTGGTTATTGTTTGTTTTTTGTGTGTTGTGTGTGATTGTTTGTGTTTAGTTGTTGTGTTGATTGTTTGTTGTGTGTTGTTATGTGTGTTTGGTGTTTTTGATTTGTTGTTTTGTGTTGTTGATGTTTTGTCTGTTTGTTGTGTTTGCTGTGTTTTGTTTGTTGTTTATTGTTGTGTTTTTTGGTGGTTGTTGTTGTTGTTTGTGGTTTTGTGTGTGGTGTTTGTTTTGTTGTTGTTTGTGTAGTTTTGTGATTGCTTTTTGTTGTGTGATGTTTTTGTTTGATTGTGATTTTGTGTGTGTGTTTGTGTTTGCTTTTGGTGATTTGTTTTTGTGTTGTTTTGATTTTTGTTGTTGTTTTTGTTGTGTTGTTTGTTTGTTTGTGTGTGTTGTGTTTTGTGTGTGAGTGTGTTGTTTGTGCTATGTTGTGTGTTTATGTTTGGTTGTTTTTTGTTTGTTTTTGTATGTTTGTTTTGTTGTGTTGGTTTTTTGTGTTTGTTTTTTGTTTTGTTTTTGGTGGTTTTTGTTGTATGATGTTGTTTGTGTTTTTGATTGTTGTGCTTTGGTTTGTGTTTATTGTGTGTGTGTTTTTTCGTTGTGTTGGTTGTTTTGTTTGTGTTGTTTTGGTTTTTGTGTTTGTTGTGTTGATGATGTTTTGTTGTTTTTGTTTTGTTGGTGTTGTTTTGATGTTTTTGTGTGTTTGTGTTGTTTTGTGTGATGTGATTTGTTTGTATGTATTTTTATTGGTATTGTTTGTTCTTTGTGTCTTTTTGTGTGTTTGTTTGTTTTGTGTGTTTTTTTGGGTTTTGTTTGTTTTTGTGATGTTTTTTGGTGTGATGTTTGTGTTTTGTTTGATTTTTGTTGTTGGTTTGTGTGTGTGTCTTGTTTGTGTTTGTTTTTGCTGTGTGTATTTATGTGTTTGTGTTTTTGTGTTGTTTGTTTTGTTTCTTTTGATGTTTTTGTTTCTGTTTTCTTGTTTGTTTGTGTTTGTATTGTTGTTGTTGGTCTGTTTGTGTTTGTTTGTGTTGTGTGTTTGTGTTGTTTTGTTGTATTTGTTGATTGTTGTGTTTTTTTGTTGGTTGTGTGTGATTTTTGTTTTTGTTGATGTTTTTTGTTGTTTGATTTTTGTTATTGGTTTTGTGTTTGTGATGTTGATGTGTTTGTGTGTGTTCTTGTTTGTGTGTTGTTTTGTTTGATTTTTGTCTTTTGTTTTCGTGTGTCTTTTCTGTGTGTTCTGTTGTGTTTGTGTGTTTGGTGTTTTTGATTGTTTTTTTGTGTTTTGTAGGTGTGTGTTGTTTTGTTTGTGTTGTTGTGACTGTTGTTTTGTGATTTGTTGTTGTGTTGTTTGATGTGTTTGTCGGTTGTGTGTTTGTTGTGTGTGTTTTGTGTTGTGTTTGTTTTGTGTTTGTTTGTGTTTGATTTTCTTTTGTGTTTTTGTGATTTGTGATTTGTTGTTGTTGTTTTTGTGTTTTTTTTGTTTTGTTGTGGTGTGTTGTGATTGTGTTGTTTTTGGTGTTGTGTTTGTGACTTTTGTGTTGTTTTGTTTCTGTTTGTGTTGTTTTTTGTTGTTGTTGATCTTTGTGTGTTTATGTTTGTTGTGTTTTTGATTGTTCCTGTGTGTGTTTGCTGATTGTGTGTGTGTGTTGTTGATTTTTTTGGTGTTTGTTTTGTTTGTTGTGATGTGTGTTGTTGTTGTGTGTTTGGTGATTTTTGTGTTTTGTTTGATTTGTTGTGTTGTTTGTGTTGTGTTGTGGTGTTGTTTTTGTTGTGTTTTGTTTGATGTTTGTTTGTTTTGATGTTTTTGTTTGGTGATGTTATTGGTTGTGTTTTTGTTGTTGATGTGTGTTTGGATGTTGTGTGTGTTTTTGTGTTGTGATTGTGTTTGTTTAGGTTTGTTTTGTGTGTGTTTTTGTTGGTGTTGTGTTGCTTTTGTGTGTGATTTGTTGTTGTTTTGTGTTGTGTTTGTTTGTTGTTTTGTTTTATTTGTTGATTGTGTGTTGATTTGTGTGTTTTTTGTTTTGTTGGTTTGTTGTGTTTTGTTGTTTTTTGTTGTTTGTTTGATGTTTGTTGTATTTGTATGTGTGTGTGATGTTTGTTTGTGTTTGGGTTTTTTGTATTTGTGTGTGTTGTTTGGTTTTTTTTGTGATGATGTTTGTTTGTATGTTGTGCTGGATTGTTGTTTTGATGTTGTGTTTTATTGTTGTGTTGTTTGCTGTGTGTTGTTTTGTTGTGTTGTTGTTTTTGATTTGTTTTTGTTGTTTTTGTTTGTTTTGTTGTTTTTGTGTTGTTTTTTTTGTTGGTTTTCTGGATTTTGTTTTGTTTTGGTTGTTGGTTTTGGTTTTTGATTTGTGATTTGTTTTTTTGATTTGGTTGTTTGTTGTTGATTGTGTGTTGTGTTTTTATTGTTTGATTTTGTCTTGTTGTGGGTATGTTATTTGGTGTTGTGTTGTGTTTTGTTGTGTTTGTTGTGTTGATGTTTTGTGTTTGTTTTGATTTGTGTTTTTTGTGTTTGTGTGTTTTGATGTGTGTGTTGGTTTTTGTTTTGTTTGTTTGTTGTTTTTGTGTGTGTTTTCGTGATTTGTGTTTGTGATTTTTTGTTTGTGTTTGTTTTTGGTTGTGTTTATGGTTTGTGTTGGTGTTTGTTTTATGGTTTTTTTGTTTTTGTGATGTGTTTTGTGTGTGTGGATTTGTGAATGATGTTAGTTGTTTTGTGTATGATGCTGATTGTGTGTTGTGTTTGTTGTGTGTTTGTGTGTTTGTGTTGCCTTTTTTGTGCGTTGTTGTGTGTTGTCTGTCGGTGATAGTTGGTTTGTTGTTGTGTGTATCTGTTTGTGTGTATGATGTTGCTTGTGTTTGTTTTTTGATTTGGTTTTGTGATGTTTGTGTGGTTTGTTGTTTGTGTGTGTTTTTGCTGTGTGTTGTGTTTTTGTTGAAATTGATGGGTTGTTTTTTGTGTGTGTGTGTATGTATGATCGTTTGTGTTTTGTGCTGGTGTGTTGTGTCTCTGTTGCTGTGTGTTGTGCTTGTGGTGTTGGATTACGTTTAGTGTGATGTTGTGTGTTGTGATAGTGTTTGTGATGTTTGTCTGTTTTTGTGTTGTGATTGTGATTGTTGTGTTGTGTGTGTTTGATGTTGTGTGGTGATTTGGAGTTTGTTGATTTGTTGTCTTGATGTTGTGGTTGTATTGTGAATTGTGATTGTGTGTTGATTGTGTTTGTTGTGTGTGATGTGTGATTGATGTGTGATGTTTGTTTGTGTGTTGATGTTGTGAGTTTTGTGTGTTTTGGATGGTGTGATGTTTTGTGGATGTTGTTTTTGTGTGTTTTTGTTGTGGTGTGTTTGATGTGATTTTTTGTTGTTGTTGTGTTTGGTGTGTGTTGATTGTTGTGTGTGATGTTTTGTTGTGATGTTTTGTGATTTGTTTGTTGTGTGTGTTGTTGTGTGTGTTGATTTGTGATGTGTTTTTGTTGTTTGTGTGTGGTGTTGTTTGTGGTGGTGATTTGTGTTGTGTTGATGGTTGGTGTTTTGTGTGATTGATGTTGTTTGTGTGATTTTGTGTGTGTTGTTTGTGTGTGTGTTTTGTTGTTTTTGTGTTTTTTGATGTTGATGTGTGTTGTGTGATTGTTGGTTGGTGATTGGTTTTTTGTGTTTGTTGTGTGGTTGGGTGTTTTTGTTGTGATTTTGATTGTGTGTGTTTGTTTGTTTTGGTGTTGTTTTGATGTTGTGTTTTTTTTGTTGTTGTGATGTTTGTGTTGTTTGTTGGTGTTGTGTGTTGTGGTGATTTTGTTTGTGTTGATTGTGTGATGTGGTGTTTGTGATGTGTTTTTTGTTGTGTGTGTGATTTGATGTGTGGTTGTATGGTGGTGTGTGTTGATGTTGTGTTGTTTGTTTTGTTTTGTTGATTTGTTGTTGATTGTGTGTGGTGTTTGGTGTGTGGTTGATTTTGTGTGTGATGTTGGTTTTGTTGTGTTTTTTGATTTTGTTTGTTTGTTGTGATGTGTGTGATGGTTTGTGTTTGATTTGTGTTTGTTTGTGTGATGTGTTGTGTTGTGGTTTGTGTGGTTGTGTGTGTTTGTTGTGGTTTGTGTTGTATGTTGTTTTTGTGTGTTGTTGTGATGTTTTGTGTGTGTTTGTTGTGTGATTTGATGTTGTTTTTGTTGATTTGTGTGTGTTTGTTTTGTGTTTGGTGTTGTGTTGTTGTTGTTTTTTTGTGAGTGGGTTGTGTGTGTGTTGATTGTGATGTGTTGTGGTGTGTGATGTTTGTGTGGATTGTGTTTGTTTTTGGTGTTGTTGGTTGATGTGTTGTTGTGTTGTGTTTTTGGTTGTTTGTGTTTGTGTTTGGTGTTTGTTGTGTGTGTTTGTGATTTGATGGTGTTTGTGGTTGTGTGTTGTTTGTGTGGTGTGTGTTTGTTTTGGTGTTTTGTATTTTGGTGTTGATTGATTGTTGTTGATGTGTTTGTGTGTTGTTGGTTTTTGTTGTGATTTGTGTTTGTTGTTGATTTTGATGTTGGTGTTTGTTGGTGATGTGTGTGGTTGTGATTTTGTGATGATGTGTGTTGTGGTGTGTGTGGTGTGTGTTTGTGTTTTGTGTTGTTTTTTTGTTGTTTTGGTTTTGTTTGTTGTTGTGTGTGTGTTGTGGTGGTTGTTGTGTTTTTTTTTTTTGTTTTGTGTTTGATGTTGTGGTGATTTTTTGTTTGTGTTTTTTGTTTGTGTTTGTTTTGTGTGATGTGTTGTGTTGGGTTTGATTGATGTGTTGATTTGATTGTTTTTGTTGTGGTGGTGGTTTGTTGATGGTGTGTTGTGAGTTTGTGTTGTGTGTGTTGGTTGTTTTGTGATTGTGGTTTTGTGTTGTTGTGTGGTGTGGTGTGTGTTTGTGTGTGTTGTTTTGTGTTTTTTGGTGTGATTGTTGATGTTTGTGATGTTATTTGATTTGTGTTTGTGGTGTGTGTGGTGTTGTTGTTGTTGGATTGTGTTGTTTGGTGGTGTTTGTTTTGTGTTTTTTTGTTTGATTGTTGATTGTTTGTGGTTGTGTTTTGTGTATTTGTGTGTTGTGTGGTTTTGTGGTTGTGGGTGTGTGTGTGATTGTTGGTTGGTTATTGTTGTGATGTGGTTTGTGATGGTGTTGATTTTGTGTGTGTGTTTTTGGTTGATGTTGTGTTTGATTGTTGATGTTGTGTTGTGTGGTGTGTGGTGTGTTTTGTTGTGTGTTTTGTGTTGTTGTTGTTTTTTTTTGGTTTGTGTGTGGGTGTGTGTGAGTGTTGTTTTGTTGTGTTTTGTTTGTTTTGTGTTGTGTTTGTTTGTGTTGTGTTTTGTGTGTGTGGTTGTGATGTGTTGTGTGTGTGTTGTGTTGTTTGATGTTTTGATGTGTGTGTGATTGTGTTGTGTTTTGATGTTGGTGTGGATTGTGTTGGTTGTTGGTTGTTGTTGTGTGATGTGTGATTGATTTGTGTGTTGTGTGATTGGTGATGTGTATGTGTTTTTTGTGATTTGTGATGTTTTTTTGTTGTGTGTGTGTTGTTATTGTGTGTGTTTTGATGTTGTTGTTTGTGTTGTTGATTTGTGATTGTGTTGTTGTTTTTGTGATGTGTGTTTGTGTGTTGTTTGTGGATGTGTTGTTGTTTGATTGATGTTTGATTTTTGTTGTTGTGTTATTGTTGTTGTTTGTTTTTGTTGTTTTTTTGGAAGTCGTTTGAATGATGCAGGAAGGAGGAGCAGATTAAAGTGTTGATTAATTAATAATTATACTAAACGTTAAATAAATGTTTGTTAAAGATGTGTCTGTCGTTTCAGGTCGTTCTTCTCTCTCTGATGTTTGTTAAAGATGTTTCTGATCAGTTTGGTTTGACCTGGTTTGACGTAGTTCCTCTCCGAGATGTTTGAGCTTCAGGACAGTGAGAGGAGGTGGAGACGCGTCGGCCATCTTTATATAGAAACAACATCGAGTGTGATCATCTACACTATATTGTACAATTTTCTATCTTAATGAAGTCGTCAGATTTTTTACACAACAAAGAAAACGTTACTTCCTGAGACAGACCATAATATGTGTGAATAATGAGCTGCTCTCTCTTGTATCTTTGGTTGTTTACTGTCATTCTGGTTATTATAAACATATTGTCTTCACCAAAACATTCTGAATAAATAAAACATTCCATGAAAACACTGGATGTTTTTGTGTGAAACTGTCGGAATAAGAAATAACGTCTCCGCCCACAGGAGCTGAGGATCCCCCCCCCCTCGGTGCTGCTGCACATCACTTCATTCCTTCCCCCCCCACACACACAGTGTCATCGCTCTGATTTCATTATCACTTGTAAACACGCTGTGCAGACGAGGCAGAAACAGGATGGAGGCCGCGGGGGGGAGAAGATGAACGAACGATAGAAGCTTGAACGTGGAGGAAGCCCCGAGCGACGGGTACACACACGAGCCGACAGGACACAAAACATCCTGTGAACATTCTGCAGAAACACACAACTCAGGGTTCCCTCCGCGCTGCACATGAAACATGCTGTTATTAAAGAGAAGCTCTGTCGGCCTCCATCTTTATTCATATGGAGAGATTTTCAGCATGAGGACTGACACACACATGAGTATATTACACGAGTGTGTTCATTGGTCTTTGGAGGGACAAGGTTTCCAAAACAGGACATTTCAGACAATGAGGACAAATAGAAAGTGGAAAATTACTTATTTGCAAAGGTCATTTAAAAAAGTTTAATAATCTTTCTTAATTGGGGACATTTTATGGATTAATTGATATTTTATTGATCCAGAAGAAAGATTAGGCTTCAAGTTTCTAAAAATGGAAACAAGGCAAGAAAAGCATTTCAGAATTGTGAAGGTAAAGTAAAAGTCAACAAAGTCTCAGAGATAAAACATTTATGGAAACATTTTGTGAAATGTTAGGACATATTTTAGAAAGTACGATATTTTAGACTTTTGAAACGACATTTTAACAAAGCTGAACATATTTTGTTGAGTGAAAACCACTTTGGGAAATTAAAACATTTGAAACATTATGTAAAGGGAGACGTTTTTGAAATGATGGGACACTTTGGACAACGACAGATTGTGAGATGAGGACATTTTAAAAGACATCTTGTTTTAGATAAGTAAAGTGGAGATATTTTTGATAGTAAAATCATATTAGGACAGTTTGTGTATTAGTGGATTAATAAGTGAAATACTATTTAATGACAATATTTTAGTAAATTGAGGAGATTTAGGATGAACTGAGAAAGAGTTATTTTGTATGGAATGAAAACATTTTCTGAAGTTGTGATCTTTTCCATCAGGAGGAAATTTAGTTTTAAGTTCAGTTAATGAAAAGTAAGATTCATCGAGTGGTTCTCTGACCTGTGAGATGGGATGATTGACGTAAATCCACCCAGTGCTGGGGTTGATGTGCAGGTACGCTGGCTTCTGATTGGACAGTGAGTAGGTGATGGCCGCGTTGCTGCCCTGGTCGTCATCGTGTGCCGCCGCTCGACAGGAAACTGGTTCCAACCGGAGAGTCCTCCCGCAGGAAGTCTGAGAGGAGAGAGAGACTCTTAGACAGGAACCACTGATACATCCATCTACCTATCTATCTATCTGTCCATCCATCTATCCATCTTTCCGTCTTTCTATCCATCTGTCCATCTATCTATCTATCTATCTATCTATCTATCTATCTATCTATCTATCTATCTATCTATCTATCTATCTATCTATCTATCTATCTATCTATCTATCCATCCATCCATCCATCCATCCATCCATCCATCCATCCATCCATCCATCCATCCATCCATCCATCCATCCACCCACCCACCCACCCATCAATCCCTCCCTCCCTCCCTCCCTCCCTCCCTCCCTCCCTCCCTCCCTCCGTCCATTTTGAACGTCTTTCTTTTTAAGGTGATTAGATGTATTAGTATTCAGTTTGACTCCTGGCCTCAGAGACAGTAACGTTGTGACTGAGGCTCGAACACTGAACCTCACTCGATTGGTCACATCTCAGTTTAACATGAGCTTCTGTGACTCTAAGCAGATATTGTAATAATGGCGGCGTTGTGTGGTGTCAGCAGTGTGTCACCTCATTTTGTCGTTTCTGGGTCTCGCTGCAAAGTCAACAGATGCGTTTTTTAAATTCACGAACCTAACCTCCAATCCTGCTGACTGTGACGTGTGTCAGCGCTGATCAGACGGCAGAACCTCTGTAATACTGCATCTCAAGCGTTATGTCGATAATAATGTCCTTCTGACATTTGTGGGTCTCGCTGGGAACATTTCTCCTGAATAATCACATCCTGCTGAGTCGAATGTGTGTCAACCAGCGAGCGGGAGGAGCAGAGACAAAGAAGAGCAGGAGGCTGCTCCTTTTCAACTAAATACTAAATACATCTTTTATGAAATTCTCCTGAACTGCCTCTGTTCACCTGACCAAGCTGACACACGATTACCTTCCATCATTCTAGAGGATTCTGGAAAAATGGCCAAAAAAACAGTCCAAATTTAAGCTGTTGTGTTTGTATCTGTTGATCTAAGAGAGCGACTCGGACCTGAATCCAGAAAGTGACTCCTCCACAGAACCACATCCACATCAAAGCAGCTGCAGACACTAATAAACTGGATGATAATTAGTTTCCATCATTTCATTCTGAGGTAACATTCAAACTCATATGTTTTACAAAACAATGTGAAACTGAACGATCTCTTTCTACGTGAGAGTTTTAATAATCTCCGTCCAAACATCTGGAGACATCACAGTCTGAATCAAATACTGTTGTTAATGTGAAGATGTAATAAAACCGATCCTGTGTCAAAATTTGATTCAGTTTTACTTTCAGCTGAATTCTAATATTATTCTAATATTGATTTTACTGTATTCTGATGTTGGCCGGGAGATAAACAACAAGCAGGATAAACAGTTTCCAGATCAGTTCCTCTGTTTGTGCTGGAAAACCCACAATATGCCCCCCCCCCACACACACACACACACACACACAGTGGTAAATGAATGCATGTCCCAGAAACATTTCAATCTGCCTGTTAAATAGTTAATGAGCCGCTGTGTGTGTTTCTGTAATCTGACGAGCACAACTTCTGACACCACGCTTATCAAAACACATATTTGCGTGAACAGTAAACAAACACGGACCCGTGGGATGAATATCTCATCAGCGTGAAGAGCTCTCCAGGATTATGAGGATGCAGATTGATAAACAAACACTTTCCTCACCTGTTTCCTGTTTCCCTCAAACTCTGCTTTACCAACACACACATGGAGGACTGAGGTTTAACCCCCGATGGTTTCACACCTTCACACAAATTAAATCCAGAAGACGACAGGATGAGCAGTAAGAGTCATAGTAGAAGTACCAGTAGCAGTACCAGGAGAAGTACCAGTAGAAGTACCAGAAGAAGTACCAGGAGAAGTACCAGAAGAAGTACCAGTAGAAGTACCAGAAGAAGTACCAGGAGAAGTACCAGTAGAAGTACCAGAAGAAGTACCAGGAGAAGTACCAGTAGAAGTACCAGGAGAAGTACCAGTAGAAGTACCAGTAGAAGTACCAGGAGAAGTACCAGAAGAAGTACCAGGAGAAGTACCAGTAGAAGTACCAGGAGAAGTACCAGTAGAAGTACCAGGAGAAGTACCAGAAGAAGTACCAGGAGAAGTACCAGAAGAAGTACCAGGAGAAGTACCAGGAGAAGTACCAGGAGAAGTACCAGAAGAAGTACCAGTAGAAGTACCAGGAGAAGTACCAGAAGAAGTACCAGGAGAAGTACCAGAAGAAGTACCAGAGAAGTACCAGTAGAAGTACCAGAAGAAGTACCAGGAGAAGTACCAGGAGAAGTACCAGAAGAAGTACCAGAGAAGTACCAGTAGAAGTACCAGAAGAAGTACCAGGAGAAGTACCAGAAGAAGTACCAGGAGAAGTACCAGGAGAAGTACCAGAAGAAGTACCAGAAGAAGTACCAGTAGAAGTACCAGTAGAAGTACCAGTAGAAGTACCAGGAGAAGTACCAGAAGAAGTACCACGAGAAATACCAGAAGACGTACCAGTAGAAGTACCAGGAGAAGTTCCAGTAGAAGTACCAGGAGAAGTACCAGAAGAAGTACCAGTAGAAGTACCAGGAGAAATACCAGAAGAAGTACCAGTAGAAGTACCAGGAGAAGTACCAGGAGAAATACCAGAAGAAGTACCAGTAGAAGTACCAGGAGAAGTACCAGTAGAAGTACCAGTAGAAGTACCAGTAGAAGTACCAGGAGAAGTAGCAGAAGAAGTACCAGTAGAAGTACTA
>CM076722.1:839527-887027 GCA_038501795.1 Pseudopleuronectes americanus
CTCTGGCTCTGCAGCCTGAATATTTAAAGACTCAAGTGGAGCCAGAAGGAAACTGTTGAATATTTTGACTTCAGGCCAAACACATGAATATGTGAGATACAGGAAAGAAAATTCAGATTTTAATCGATTGATATTCAGAAGAAAGAAGAAAAAAAGAAGAAAAAAAGAAACAATATTTCAACTGTTAAAGTCAAAAGTGGAAAACAAATGTTTCTCTGCAGAAAAAAAACACCAGAGAGTGAAAATGGCAGTAATAAAGTGGGTGATCCGATGCTGGAGAACCGGCAGGATGTAAGAAGCTGTGAAGATGGAGAGGGACGAGATTTAAAATGTCTTTAAAAGCTGAAGGCAACACAAACTACACAAGCTACAGTACGACACACACACACACACACACACACACACACACAGACACACACACACAGACACAGACACACACACAGACACACACAGACACACACACAAACCCTTTAGAGTGAATTAGCCAGTGGAGCTTATAGAGCAGCAGGCACCTCTGGGGGATGCTGGTAGTTGAGAAACTATTTTGTGTCTGTCTCAACCATCTGGACACACAGAGCAGGTGATAATGGATTTCTAGATGTGTGTATGTGTGTGTCTGTGTGTGAGTGAGTGTGTGTGTGTGTGTGTGTTAATGTGAACAGATGTAGCTATCCCCTGTATAAAGTCTTAAGAGCTTAACGTGAGAATTGGAGTCGGTGCTTAGCTGCCAGGTTTCTGCACTTAGCACTGTGTGTGTGTGTGTGTGTGTGTGTGTGTGTGTGTGTGTGTGTGTGTGTGTGTGTGTGTGTGTGTGTGTGTGTGTGTGTCTGTGTGATAATCCTTGATGCTGTAAAACTCGATAACAAAGTTAACGGAGCTCAAAGTTGCTGATTGCGAGCTGATCACATGTGAGCTTTGATCCGTGAGCTTCACAGGACGGAGCCGTGTTCTGATGACGAGCAGGAAACAGGAAACAGGAAACAGGAAACAGGGGAGTTGCATCATAGCGTCGGGTTTTTCTCTCATTCACAATTAATGAGGTTTCATCATAGAGCAGTGTCTGCGGGAGTCAAGGGTCGGGTCCTTTCTGAGTGTGAGTCTGAGAGCTGGGCTGTTTATCAATAAATGATTAATAATTCCATATGGTAATAATCTTATTAATGTCTGAGATTCCTCATGTGAAACACACATGACTGAGGCTTCATTCTATTTGGTTCGGTTTGAAAACAGCATTTTAAATAAAACCATCCTGTCCATCAGTTTAATCTCCATCCAACACAGTAATAAGTACTCAAAACAAAGTACACAGTACGACAGAGTACAGTCATAAGGTAAACCGTGGATAGGATGAGGGTCGTGCAGAAATACTACAAAGTACTCTCACGTACTCTGGACATGAACATGCTGATGCAAACAGGTTGTTGAATAACTGCTCGTCTCCTCCATGTTAACAGTTGAAACACAGAGTTGAACGGAGCAGCAGCTGTTAGCGAACACAGCAGGGTCACGTGACAGGAGCCTGACCAATCAGAGAAGGGTATGTGGTGACAGCAGAGATCAGAAAGAGGGTGTGAGCGTCTCGTTTCTAAACCTCAGTCGTGTGGATGTGTTTTTAAAATGTAAACGTAGACGTGGAGTAAACCAGCTACATGTGAGTGTGTGTGTGTGTTTGTGTGGTGGTGTGTGTGTACCTCTGCCACGGCGCTGAGCCCGGTGTCGGGTTCGGAGGCTCGGACCTGCAGCGTGTGGACGTGGTGTCCGCCCTCGTAGTCCACGGCCCGGGTGAGGCTGAGCGCTCCGCTCTCCTGGTGGACGCTGAACAGATTCCCAGGATTCACCAGCAACATGTAGGACAGACTCTTCTTCTGGAAGGAGACGGCCTGAACCACAGCGACACTGCACACACACAGAGTCTGTTAGTGGAACCACAATCACTGGAACACGAGGGTCAGGCCTGTCTGTATCAGAAGATCTCTGAGAAATCAACCACATGCTCGAAATATAGTTTTAGCAAAACAGCTCAAATCTGCAGCTGATGAAGTGAAGTTTGTTTTTTCTGCTGCCGAAGCTTCACCGACACTTTGATCTCAGATTCCTGAGGTCATCACATCTTCTCCTGAAGCGTGAACCTGACCACAGGTCGGAGGTCACAGGCCTCTCTGTTTCCAAACAGACTGATAAATATACAGAGGATTGAATTCTGATATAAACGTGGACGAGCTGTGACGTGTTGGTGCAGCTGAGTTTAAATCTGCTTCATGGGTCAATCAGTCACACACACAGGAGCCGTGAAGGCAGACACACACACACACACACACACAGGAGCCGTGAAGGAAGACACACACACACACACACACACACACACACAGGAGCCGTGAAGGAAGACACACACACAGCTCACAGGGTGGCATGGATACTTGGATATTAATACAATGTGCACCAGCAGCCCTGAGGGAGACACACACATACACGCACAGACACGCACACACACACGCACACACACACACACACACACTTCCTTCATGTTTATCCAGACCTCGCTTTTAATAAATATTTGAATTTGCCACACTTTCAAATTCTCAGCCTCGAGCCACTCATACATCTGCGTCCTCTTCATCTACCCCCCCACCCCTGGTTCTTCACCTCCTCGTCCTCTCATCCCTCCATCCTTCTCCTCCCTCCTGCTATCGTTCTACCCCCCCCTCATCTTTCCTTTTGTCTCGCTGTACAGGGCTCATCTTTTCATGCCTCACACACTCACACACACACACACACACACACACACACACACACACACACACACACACACACAGACTTCTGAAGCAGTGGAATGTAAATGAAGTAATATCTGAATGTGGAGGACGAAGACACAAACACACACAGCTGAGAATCTCACAGACACAACAGTACATGTGCTGCGTACAGTGCCAGTACTTGTCTTGTGTACTTATCTGTACACACAATACCACAGGGTCACATGACCTGTCAGTGTTCAGCACACGACTCCCTCACTAACAGATCTGAACCAGTAGGGGGCGATGACTCACGATTGTCCGACCGCTGTGTTTTCTGCCACGTTCAGCCTGTAGGTGGCGTTGGTGAACTGCGGCGGCCGGTAACCGGCCAAGATGGCCACCGTGGCCGGCGCACCTTTACGTCCGTGTTCGTCCACGGCCTGCACCCGCAGCAGATACTCCTTACTGGGGGTCAGAGGTCGTCCTGTGGTCCGGATCTCACCGGATCGACGGTCCACCTCGAAGCACTCGTCCCCACCTGGGTGGTCGAGAGGGGAGAGAGAGGAAGAGCGAATACGTCTTCATCAATTAGACTTTAAATCTCGTTTTATGTTTATTTAACGTTGCAGATGTGAGTTGTTTCTCTAAAATGATTTAAAACAAACTGTCGAACGATGACAGATCATAAACCATCACAGCAATTTAACAATTCACTTGTTTGTTTTTTTTACTTGATGATAATTTTGCGGTTACTTATTTCACCCATGTGATAATCTTCCACTGTCTGGATCAGTTTTGTACGAATGGGTATTGTAGAAAGAAAAAGTATTATGACAACAAAGTAATATTACAAGAATAAAGTTATAATTTGATCTGTTTATCGTTCTTTGAAAACTCGTGAAAACGACTGGGGAGAAAACTGGAAACAAAAGAGCAGAGGGGATGAAGGAGGATCTAACGCCACAGGAGAGAGGGAGAGGACGGAGGAGAGGATGTGGATGAATGAGAGAAGAGTAGAAAAGAGGAGTGAAGGAGGAGAAGAATCCTCAGCTGTTGACCAGAGGGTTTGGAACCAGCAGCAGCTGAATCCGACCTGTCAATCATCTTCTCCTGAGCCTATTTGTGGAGACGTTGTTATTTTGGACTCGAGTCTGAATTCCACTTCTACAGAAACAATCTAAAAGCTTTTAATACAAATTACTAACATTCATTTTATTATACTATGTTTTTGAGAATTAAATATTTTTTTTAAACCAATCGACCAATCTCGAGAATGTCTCATCTGTCAATCATGCCTTCACAAACATCATGAGATAAGAATCTAGACCACAAACATGGAGGAGGATCATGACCTGTACCGCAGCCAGACACCAGGGGGCGATAGAGACGTCCCTCTCTATTTACAGTCTGGGGTCGTAGCTGACGTGAAGGTGAAGTTACATTGTGAATTATTTGTGAAGTTTTCAGTCAACTTAACAACCAGTAAATAAACATCATTAGAACTTTGTTCTTCCTGCAGCAACAATAGAGAAGCTTTAATAAAAATGTAATTATTTTAAAATGAGTTTGTCAGCTTCAGCTCCTCCACTGCGTGTAAAGTGTAAATTTAAAATCTTCAAACTGAGTAAATCACATTAATGTCACTAATTGGCTCCCCACACTCTGTGTGAATATATTTCCATGCTGGCATGATATTAAAAACCATTTTTAATGTAAATTATTGGATTATTTGTCAGTATACATGTAGTCACATTATGCCAAAGGGAAGTCAGAGGCTCTTAATATGAAAGCATTAGAAATTAGCTCCTAAAATATCTCTCCTTCCTCCTTCTCTTCTTCTTCTCCTGAAAAAAAACATGTAGAAAATTAAAACCCACAGCCGGGGGCAGCGTCCGCCCCCCCCCCTCCCACTCGCTGTCTCTCCAGAGACGTTCCTATTATTCCTGAATGTGGAGGCTTCTCCCCCCAGGGAGCGATTAACAGTGCAGCTCCACGCCGTTTAGCTGCGTTCTTCTCTCCCCTCTCAAACTTGATGCTAATTGAAATTCAACAAGTCAAATTGTATTTATAAATCGGAGCTTTGAAGAAGAACAGGTTTGTCACAGAATGCCTGGTGGAGCTGCAGCGGACCTGATCACAGATTCAGGAGGAGGTGAGAGCTGCAGCACATTCACACACAGAAGGTTGTGTCATGAAACAAACAAGAAGCTGCATCAGAGGAGAGGTTTCCAGGTTTCATCAGGGTCGGGCTCGGCTCCATGATGCTCAGCCTGAAGGATTCTGAAGCCATCGTACACACAACGTGGCCAAAAGTGGGTTTGTTAGTTAAAGTGTGAGATGAACCGACACTCACCGTCCAGCAGGAGGAACTGGGCCGGTCCCTGCGTCCCGTCTCGTTGCCGTGCCAACAGCCGGTACACTGCGGCGCCGGGGGGGGCGTCGGGCCCCACGGTGCCCAGGTAGGGCGAGGGGAACATGGCCCACTGCAGGTTGGCCTGACTGGGCATGCTCAGCGTCAGTCTGCACAGGTACCAGTCCTCACCTGCAGGACACCACAGGAAGGATTCATATTCACATTGAGTCACTGCGTATTAATATGAGATGATTTCAGCTCGTTAAGCTGCAGTTCCACACACTCCTCATGGAAGTGACTCATCACAACACAAACACCAATCAAACAGCACGGAGAAATTCATCTTCTCTTGTTTATATGTGTTAATGTTCATTCAGATATTTGCAAAGTGTCGTGGGCTAACACCAGGGGGCGCTCAACAGTCCTGCAGCCGCCAGGTTTATTAAAGCGTCACTGTGTAACTGTTACTGAGCGACAGCGCCCCCTGCAGCCACACATGGTGATAACTCTGTTGAGCTCTGAGCGATGACGTCGTTTTCATGTGAAGAAAAAAAAATGATTTGTTGTCTCTGACCGTGTCGTCCCTCTGGATATTACCCAGGATTCAAGATTCAAGATTCAAGATTCAAGATTCTTATTGTCAAATGCACAACAATAACATTGAGCAGTCGCTGGCAGTGAAATGCTTGAGTCACAGGCTCTCTTCTAACAATGCTCAAGTAATTACAACCAAAAAATAAGATAAAATAGAATAAAATAGAATAGAGTAAAAATTTAAAATAGAAAATAAAATAGATGAAGAGAGAAATAAAATAAAACAACAATAGTGCAATTTGTAATTTGTGCAATAATACCCATGATCCTTTGCTTCCTGACCCTGAAGAGCTGCAGCTGGAACAAATCCAACAAACTCTGAACTCTTCATGTTTCAAAGTTTCCTGCTGAACATTGGAGACAAACTCTGGTTTCTAATAACTTCTAACCCGAAACGTCTTAATCCTAATCTAATGTGAACTAAGGACCGTGGTTCGGTTTGATCCGGACTCAGACTAACTCTCCTGGTCTGATGGTCTGAACTGGTCTGAACTGGTCTGAGGAACCTTTCACACCTGACACTTAGGTTCAGATTAAACTGAGGAGTTTGCACCAATGAGACTCACTGAAATCTGTGTGTGAACGAGCAGAGACATCGAACCAACACTGGAGACCGACGAGTTTATTTTAATCGTATCTATTTCAGTTTGGCTTCAAAACGTCTGTTAACAAATGTTGTTTTGTGTATTTTAGTTGCTGTTTGGTTTTGTTATCTTCCACTGTAGCCGGCTGCTGGCTCGGCGAACGTGTTCCCCCCCGAGCCACGAAGCCGAGTCGCTCACTGGAGACGAGCTGACGTCTCAGACGAGAAGGACGAGAGAAAACACACAGCTCCTCCAAATAAAACAACACAACTTTCAGAAGATCACACGTCAACATCCACCCAGCAGGAGATCACACACACACACAGACAGACACACACAGGCACAGGGTTGTCTGTGTCCTGTTTCAAGTCGGCGTTCTGAGGAGGGATTTGTTCGGTTTGAAGCTGCGACGCTGTTGTTTTGGCTCCGGTGTCGTTTCACAGCCGTGATGAAGACAACAGCTCCAACAAGAGACAACTTCACTTCAGAGAGAGGAGGAAGAAAAGGGGGATGAGGAGGAGACGGAGGACAAAACTGGATAAAACCACCAAGTCTGGATTTAACTTCATCTTCTGATCCAGGATCTGATCATGACCCGTTTCCAAGAGGCCGATCATCAGCTCAAACATCTGGAACCAGTTGGACTGAAAATCACAACAAACCTGTTCTGAAAAAGGTTCATCGACACGTCAGGTTTTAATAGTTCTTATTAAAAAGACAGAGTCTGCAAAGACCTTAAAACTAACTGTAAGTTCATGTTCATTCATAGGAGGCCGAAGCATTTCTGAAAATAACAAGATATAACAAGAGGAGGAGGAGGAGGAGGGGATGAAGGAGGAGAAGTCTCTCCATCTTCTGCCTCTTCCGCTCATAACATCCAGAATAATCAGGTCTATTTCTGTCTGTTTTACATATGCTGCTCTGTGGAGGTGAAATCTGTCCCATTATCACGATGAGCATCGGCACGAGTGTCGGCCTCGGGATGAGGGGGGAGGAGGGGGGGGGGCTGACTTGATGAAAAGGTCACTGACACCAGAATAATGACATTTAATTAAAGCTCAGATACAGAACGCAGCTCTGTGAAGATCACTGTTACCACGGAGACTGATCTGGACCTCGAGGACGTGTTGAGTCCATCAGCTGCTCTGGGGTCAGCGTCTCCTCCTCCTCTGCTCAGGAACGTCTCCTCACAGCTGATCTGAGGCCCTGAGCCCGGGTCTCACTGAACACATGCATATTAAAGCCGAGGAGCAGTCGGCCCGGAGCGAGGAAGAGGAGTGGAAGACGCTTCCACACGGGGACGAATGACTTTGTCTTCTCAAGCGAGACGATATCTCCTCCGGTTTGTTTCACAGGAGACGAGTGAAGGGTCAGAAGATTTAAAGTTTCACAGTTTGTGTGTTTTACTTCTTGTCCTCTGCTGAGTGTGTGACCGACTTCAGGGGTTTTCTGCTGTGGTCATCCACCGAGCTCCTGGTGTCATCACATGGTTCGGTCCAAAGCTTTTCCAGATCCTTCTCACAGACCAGTTTGGAAGTGAAGTGTTTCTTATCGGAAGCTTGTAAAGTTTTAATGTTTTATGTTTTTAACATCTTTCATAAAGTCTTCACTCCTGTTCATTGTGTTGTCGCTCGGCCTCGTTCGTGAGCCTCAAACCAAAACACTCTCATTATCTCTGTTCCACTGCAGGAAGCAGGAATCTCTGCAGCTCTTTACATGACATGTTTGAATTCTTCCAGCTTCACGTCACGTGTTAGAAACCTCATCAACACGTCCACTCGCTCACTGGGAAGCTTCCACACATTGTCCTGCTGGTTCCTCACATGGACTCTGACATGTTACACACATTCAACCAGGAGGCTGCAGGAGAAGATCCAGAACATGTCCAGAGACACAGACTCAGTTGTGTGTTCTCACATACAGAACCTGCAGAACATGTGAGGAGCACGTGAGGAGCATGTGAGAAACACGTGAGGAACATGTGAGGAACATGTCCCCTCCTCACTGCAGCTCTGAACCCAGCATCAGACCGAGGATCACAGACATTCAGCCCTTGTGCTCAGATTTTCCCTGATAACACACAAAAGAACAAAATGTCTGACCAAGTGTGCAGAAGCAGAACAGTGTTGTGATGCAGGAAGTCCCACCTGGACTCAGGGAGCTGATGTTTGTTTCTTTTATCATCTCAGTTCCTCTGAATTCCCTCTCCTCCTCCTCCTGCTGTCATCTTCTCTCTCTCTCCCTGCTGAACTGCTGTCACGTTGTTCTATGTAGATTTTATGCAACCTTCCTGTTTCCGTGATGCTCCTCTCTCCTCCTGTCCTGCCTTGACAGAGGTTCTCCATAGAAACACGTTCATTTAGACTCTAGCTGTAACTTTCCATGAGGAGAGGATCGATCAGCGTGGGCGGGGCTCGCTCCCTCTGTTTATCTGCTGAGTCCTTCTGGCTGTGGCCTCATTTCCGGGCAGATATCAATAAAGTTTCATAAAGCGCTCGACACACAAACAACAAGCCCGGCCTCCTCTGCCAGCGGAGTCCTCTGTGTTGTCCTGAACTGGTCGAACAGGGAGTGTGAGATGTCCTGAATCAAAGTGGATAAAAAGTCCCAGTGAAAAGCAGCAGATTCCGTCTAAAGCTGCAGGTTCTTCATTTGAGTCTCAGTTGAGTCACAGCTTCTCAAACCTTCTGTAAAACCAGCAAAACGAGGAGATCTGTGCTTTGTTTGTCTTCAGCGTGAATCGGCAGCAAAATCCAGAAATATCAAACCGACCGCGAACACAAGAGGGTTAGAAGATCAGATCGGGGGATTGAATCAAATCCCCCTCGCGCCCACAGGTTGTCACGCACCCGATAACGGCAATTCAAATGGGTTAAAGACAAGTGTGATGCTTATAAAGTGTTTAATGCACTGGTTCCTCACAACCTGCTTCAGAGCAGCGAGACACAAACACAGATAGAAAAACAGGCAAATAAACCGAAGAAGAGATGAAAAGAAACGACAAGTCAAACAGACTCACACAGACGCCGAGATGCTTTAATGTCGACAGACGGTTTGCAGCCGAGGATCGTAAAAATAAATCACAACGAAAAACAAAGAAAATGCAACAACTTCCCAGAATTAACGGTGACAACCTCAATTAACATGTGTGGGAACATTGAGGCGAGAGGCGGAAGACACACTTGTGTGAAATGTGACCTGACCTGAGAATTTCAGACTTTATGTTGTTGGTTCAAAGGATGTTTTTTTTTACATTTATCACCAAACTGTACACACACACACACTCACGCACGCACACACACACACACACACACACCACACACACACACACACTCACGCACGCACACACACGCACACACACACACACACGCACAGCACACGCACACGCACGCACACCACACACACACACACACACACACACACACACACACACACACGCACACACACACGCACACACACACGCACACACACGCACACACACACGCACACACAAGCACAGCTGTTGAGTGGAGGAAGATCAGAGCGATGTGTTTCCTTTGTCAACACACAAACACACACTCTGAAGGATGTGCACTTGCCTGTCATAGCACAGGCGTTTAAGTGTGTGTGTCTGATTGACAGTGTGGGATGCGTCTCCGTGGTGACGCTCAGGGTGCAGGTGTTCTCATGGGACCCGTTGCCGGGGCGACATGTTAAATCTCTGTGACATGTGAAAGCACTCTGATTGTGTGTCTGTGTGCGTGTGTGTGCGTGTGTGAGTGTGTGTGCGTGTGCTGTGTGTGTGTGTGTGCGTATGTCTATCTGAATGTGTTTGCTACATCAACAGCATCTTAAGAGTTTAATTTAACAGTTACACGGATCATTTTTAAAACACAAATGATTAATAAGCAGAACCATTAGCAGAAGTCATCGTTCACAAGCTCGTTAGCATCGTACTCACAACCTTACAACAAACTGCCTCTACACTGCCCCCTCCTGCTGAGAAGCATACTGCATTGTGTGTCTGTGTGTAGCATTGAAATGTACAACAGGCGCTGCAAAGGGATGCAGAGTCAGAACCCTCCATCTCCAGCCGTGAGGTCAGGAGCCAATCATCGTCCTGCATCGTGGACGGTGACTCAGCAGGAAGTGAGAAATCAACAGCCGATGTTGTGCTGAGTCACACTTTGTGCGACCACTAGAGGACGACGCTGACTCAGAGGAACAGTGGAGTAAATTGTTAAAGAACCAATTTTAGGTTTGTTGCAAAAACTTGTCGGCTAATTAAATTCAAAATATGAAACAATAACATCTTCATTCTGTCAGAGATGGGGTTTGCTCATGTGCATGTGTGTCTATTTAAGTTTGTATGGAATTGTCCGTCTGCGTCAGTGCTGATGTAGCGGAAAATAAAAATAAACTCATAGTCCAGCAGACACACAAATGAAGTGTTAACCCGGCGCCACAGAGAGAAGCGAGTGAGCGAGGAAACACTGATGTGTGGAGGACGAGGGACAAACCCTCCTCTGTTTGTGAACCAGGCTCTCCATCTGGTCCCTGGGAGCCAGCGGACAGAGGCCGGCTGCATCCTAATTAACCACCTTATAGACTGGCCTACTTTACCTCTGCACACACACACACACACACTCACCACACAACACACAACACACAACACACAACACACACACAAAGCCAAAGTCCTGCAGGCACACAGTTAATTAAGCCCCATTTTCCCCTGCTGATGAAGAGAGAGAGGGATGAAAGAGAGAGGGGTAAAAGGATGGAGGGGGAGAGACAGAGGCAGAGAGAGTAGAGAGAGAGAGGAGAGAGAGAGAGAGAGAGAGAGAGAGAGAGAGAGTTTAAGGCGACGATAACAAGGCAGATAATGAGAATAATAAACGACAAGAAAATGTGAAATCAATGCCTGAATGTTCCTGTTAAGAGGAACAACACAAACAGACACACACACACACACACACACACACACACACAGTAAATAGAGTTATTACGACTAATCAGACATTCGGGAAAGAATAATTGATTTTTTTTATTCTTCACCTCAACACATTTAATTTTCCCTTCACTGGTCCAGAATGGGATGGAACTGGTCACCAGCTGATTCAGCAAATAGTTTACACAAGCTTCACTGGGATCAGTCACTGGGATCAGTCACAGGGATCAGTCACTGGGATCAGTCACTGGGATCAGTCACTGGGATCAGTCACTGGGATCAGTCACTGGGATCAGTCACTGGGATCAGTCACTGGGATCAGTCACTGGGATCAGTCACTGGGATCAGTCACTGGGATCAGTCACAGGGATCAGTCACTGGGATCAGTCACTGGGATCAGTCACTGGGATCAGTCACTGGGATCAGTCACTGGGATCAGTCACTGGGATCAGTCACTGGGATCAGTCACTGGAAGTTTCTCAGTTCATAGATAGAAACAGATCCTGGTTCTGCTTCAGAGACACTGAACCGCTCAGTCGTCCAGATCCAAGACTTCTCGTCTCAACAAGATTCATGGAAAACCAGTTTGTAGCTTTTGTGTAATTCTGCCATCAAACAGACAAAATGAGATCAAACCCTGTTTTTATAACTTGTTCTCCTGCTCACAGAACAAACTGAGTTTACATCCCCTCAGCTTCTCCACTGGTCCACCTGTGGAGAAGCTGAGGGGAGAAGAGGAGGAGAGGAGGAGAGGAGGAGAAGAGGAGGAGAGGAGGAGAGGAGGAGAAGAGGAGAGGAGGAGAAGAGGAGGAGAAGAGGAGAGGAGGAGAAGAGGAGGAGAAGAGGAGAGGAGGAGAGGAGGAGAGGAGGAGAAGAGGAGGAGAAGAGGAGAGGAGGAGAAGAGGAGGAGAAGAGGAGAGGAGGAGAGGAGGAGAAGAGGAGAGGAGGAGAAGAGGAGAGGAGGAGAAGAGGAGGAGAGGAGGAGAGGAGGAGAGGAGGAGAAGAGGAGGAGAGGAGGAGGGCGGAGCCTGTGGAGCTGCTCCTCTCAGACCACTGACAGCGTCTGGAAGCTGGAGACCAGGACGACCTCTGGACTCTCAGGAGTGAGTCCAGGCAGCGAACAGATACATGAAAACTCAATTAGGGTCTGATTCTGTGGTCAGAGTGGAGGAGGAGGAGGAGGAGGAGGAGGAGGAGGAGGAGGAGGAGGAGGAGGAGGAGGAGGAGGAGGAGGATGAAGAACAACGAAGAGGAAAAAGGGAAAATGGAGAAGAAGAGGAGAAGAAGAAAGGTATGTTTGGACTCGACCCGAACAAACTGGTGCAAAACAGATCGGACTCCAAACATTCGACTGGACCCGACCAGGATGCTCTTTGAGTCACTGTCAGAAACGTCTGTGGGAAGTTGTGTTACTATAATATAACAACAATAGATTACAACCATATAAATATTAATCTGGATATAATGTAATGTATGTTTTTTTGCCTGAAGCCGAATGTGAGAATGTATTAATGCTCCTGCTGCTGTAATGACACAAGCTGGAGGCTTGAAGATAAAGAAAAGGGAATTTAAGAGACTTGAGAGTGACATGAATTAAATATGGCCGCTGTCTCCACAAAGCAAACTGATGACATCATTGCATCAGGCGCCGTGCAGGGAATACAAGGGCCCTGCGGGGCCTCACCAGCTCATCAGACACACAGTGGATCCACGGGCTGGTTCCTGTTGACCCGACTGCAGGGCGAGGGGCGGGGGGGGCGGGGGGCATCATGGGAAGTGGAGCAATCGGACGGGTCGAACAGGATTTACTGAAAACTCGTAGTGTTTGTTTTAATCTGCTTGGAGGAGGAGACGGGTGGAGCTCGGCCCGGAGTGTCAGGAACATTGTGTGTGTGTGTGTGTGTATGTGTGTGTGTGTGTGTGTGTGTGTGTGTATGTGTGTGTGTGTGTGTGTGTGTGTCTGTGTGTGTTCTGCAACAGTTACACCAGAAGATGAAAAGAAAGAGAGGAAACATGAAAGGATGAAAAAAGAAGCTGCTGAAGAGAAAGTTCTTCTGTGTCTCAGGGTGAAAACCTGTGAAAGTGACCTGGACTATAGAGAAAAGAAAGAACAGAGGGAGAGAAGGAATAAAAGACAACAAGAAAGAGAAGGAGAAAAAAGACCACACCAGATTAGACGAGAGCAGAGAAAATCAGACTAGATGGACCCGATGAGATTAGACCAGGATTAGACCAGACCACCGGTTCCCAGGGGATTCTGGGAGAGTTTTGGGAAGTTGGATTTGTGGGAGTTTAGAAAACGGGCGTCGAGACTCGGGAAGTGACTCTGAGGAAGGGAGGAGCCATTTTTCTTTTCAGCCGGATTTTTAGAGGTGTGGTTTTGATGCCTGAGGGCGGAGCTTAGCAGGGTATGGGACGCCACCGCCTCTCTGACTTAGTGTCGTCACGGCGTCTGGAGAAGAAGAATCCATCGTGATGTGAGAAACAGCGGCTGTCGCCTGAATTATGAATATCTGACGACTTTTCTCAGCCATTAAAAAATAAAGCGGTGAAAGTTTAATGCAGCGCTTCGTTGATTATTGATGGAGAAACTCCGACGCCGAGGTGGGAGTGTGATGTGTGCGTCTGTATCTGTGTGTCTAACATGGTCACTGTGTGTGAGTGTGTGTGTTTCATGTTTTAATTTCATGTTCTTTCAAAATAAATGTTTCATCCTCAGCCCACGAGGATGTCACCAGGTGGGCGGGGTCTGTAAATAGCTCCTGAGTGATTGACAGCTCCCACTCCACTCCAGGGACTTGACGGAGTGCAGCTGTGGAGCCACAGGCTGCACATCTGGGTAACTGTGTGTTTTAGTGTAGCACCCTGTGTTTAGTGTGTGTGTGTGTGTGTGTGTGTGTGTGTGTGTGTGTGTGTGTTTGTGTGTGTGTGTGTGTGTAGCCCGGCTCTCGCTGTTACAAACCCTCAGCAGTTCTGACGGAGTGTGAGTCTTAGTGTCTGATGTTTGAGCTTTCAACATGTGATGGGATTTCCTCACTGTGACTACAACGTGTGTGTGTGTGTGTGTGTGTGTGTGTGTGTGTGTGTGTGTGTGTAAATCTATTATCTCTCACCATCATGTGGAGTGACAGAATAATCAACACAGGCAGAGAACTGCACTGTGGCGACTTTAATATGAGTGTGTGTAGCTCTGTGTGTGTATGTGTGTGTGCTAATCCACTGCATGTGCTCTGATGTGTTTGCATGTTTGTGTGTGAACTGGTTGGATATTCTTGTGTGTGTGTGTGTTTGTGTAACCAGTGTGATTCCTCTGATGTGCAGCTTTATCTTAAAACAAGACAAACGTTCCCTTTGTGATGTTTCCTTTGGTGGAACCTTTATTAAAAGTGGAACCTGGTATCGACAGCCTGGTTCAAACGATGAGAGACGTTCAGGACTGAGTCAGTTCACTCTGGAACACAAACAGACTCAGGGTTCCTCTGTTTGTGTTTCAGTTCCACACTAATCCCTGTCCTGAAGATGCATGTCACGTGACCTCTCACTGTGGACAGGAAGTGTCTGGATCCTCAGAGCTCAGCAACAAAGGAGAAACACAGACTGTACCTGAACAGCAGCTGTTAGCAAACACAACATTGATTCTCCATGTTGAAGCTCAGGCTGATGAAGACTGAAATCACCCAGTTCCTTCATCATCGTTTCCCAACATCTCAGTTTCTGCTCCTCCAGAATAAAACACAGCCCCAGAGTTTTCAAACTAAAAGCAGCCACAGGAGAATCTGGAGCGGAGTCGATTTCAGACAATAACATGTCGTGTGGATGTAAAGTTACAAATCAATGATATAAATATAGATAAAAAACAAACACACACACTGATCCACTGCATGAACACACACAGACTTGAGTTGTTTGTGTTGTACAACTAACACACACAAACACACACACAATAGACAGGGCATTTTCAACTTAATGGAATTAAGCTACTTTTCTTTCCGCCACAAAGTTTAATGCACTTGTGATTATTTATTGTGTACACCAACACACACACACACACACACACACAAACACACGCACACAAACACACACACACACACACACACACACACAGACACACACAGGCACACACACACAGATCTAGCGAGTCGGCATGGTGATCAAAGGCTCAGATTTGATCCATTGTGTGGATAAACACCCTCTTTTCAGGGACCCAGGAACACAATCATCCTACACAGCAACAATGCACACACAGACACACACACACACACACACACACACACACTCTGCCAATTTGGTCCAATCTTCCAAAGCCGCCACTTTGGCTGATTCGCAGCGAGGAGGCTTGTCACGCTGGCCTCCTGAGTGCTCTGCCGCCCTCACATCATTATGAATCCATTGTAGCAGCGCTGGGGTTCACTGCTAAGCTAATTGTAAAACTGTGAAGCAGTGATGAAACCTCAGAGTGTTGAAATCTACTGAAATACACAGCGAGCCAGCGTCACAATGAAATTCATCTGAGGAGAGATGGATGGAGAAAGATCTGATTCTGATGAGATCAACAAAACCAGCACACGCGACAAAATGACTCAAATCAAATGAAGTAAAGATGAAGCAGTTGATTGGTCAGCTTTGCTCTAAACATGGTTTTTAATGTGTAATCTGGGTTTTCCTCATCGCACCATCACCCAAACACTCAGCTTCTGATTTGTGTCATTAAATCAGTCGCACACCAGCAGTGTGACATGTTGATACAGTGTTTGTGTGGGGAAAGACGATGTGTGTTGGTATTGTTAACAACAACATGAGAGGATGTGGCCATGGACAGAGCGACAAACCCAAGGTCTGAAAACAGCTCAACATGAAGACGCAATAACACAACAAGGCTACAGAGAAACACAAAAAGAGATCCGGCTGGAAATCCTTCAAACAAACAAGTTCAGGGTTTTGAAGCAGCTGAGCCACGGGGGTGAAAGAAGAGGTTCAGGGTTTGTGTTAAGTGGAGGAGTTTGTGTTGAGGATATTTTACAGCTGAGTTAAGGGAGCTGGTGCAGGTCGGGCTAATTGTGTTGAAGTGTGTGTGTACGAGGCTCCGAGAGCGGACGGCCTGTTTGACTAATGAGAGCATCTGTCGAGGAGCAACAGCCTGCAGCACGCACACAGACACACACACACACACACAGCGTGTGTGTGTGTGTGTGTCCCAGGAGGAAGCGAACTCTGTTCTCTCTTCACTCTCATCACAGTCTCTGTCATCCTCAATCTGACTCTCATCCCGTCTCCATGACGATGCAGCGACCCAGGCACTTCCCTCCTCCTCCTCCTCCTCCTCCTCCTCCTCTCTCTCTCTCCTCCTCCTCCTCCCTCCTCCTCCTCCTCCTCCTCCTCCTCCTCCTCCTCAGAGACTCTCGCCTGACACATTTCAGCAGAGGCCACCTCCAGGTCAACAAGGTGGTGTTCAAACTCTGGTTCAGGGCCCTGGAGGAGACTGAAGGGTCTTTAACCTGCTGGCCCCGGATGGTCCCTGAGTTACCAGCTGTTCAGTATCACCTGCACCAACACGCTGAAGCTTCCTGTGTTTGTTCCATCGTTTCATTTGATCTGTTAGTTCTGGTTTCACCTCGTAATTTAGCAACTAAAGAATTTTGTCTGACATACCTTGTTCTGTGATCATCACCTATGTGGGCGGAGTCTACCTGTACTTGACTCTGATTGGTTTGTAGACGGCGTCTGACGTGGGCCTGTTGTCAGTTTATTTTTTTTTGCAGTTTTACTGTTTATTTGGATCAGATCAACTTGGAGTTGACTTATAAAATGTTCTGTGTCAATGATTATCATCAGATAATATTGGTCAGTCCATTATGGTGTCAGCTGTGAGACGTGTTGGGCCTCATGGACTCTGAGGAGGAGAATCTCAGCACTGAAGCCTCTTGTTCTTAAACCGAAGTGAAAACCCTGGAAAAGGACCAGAGTTGGAGATATGAGGTTTTTCCACATGACAAACGTGTTCTCATTATGTCTCAGTTCATCTTCCTCCGTGTTCCTGCTGGACTCAACGGACGAGTGAGGATGACTCACATCAAAGAGAAGCGTTAACGCCTGACTCATCGTCGGCTCACGTGTGTGTGTGTGTGTGTGTGTGTGTGTGTGTGTGTGCGTGCGTGTGTGTGCGTGCGTGGTGTGTGTGTGTGTTGTGTGTGTGCAGGTATCTCATATTTAGTCCATCTCATACAAAAACTTAATAGAGATTATAAATGGACCATTTTTAAAGAACCAGTGTCCTTCCGATAAGTGGACGAGACACTGTCATGTTATTTACTTTGCTTTATTTCATGTGTATCCTCTGTTTCCTGCAGTCAATCAGAACCTATCACGTCTTTCACTGAAGTTTAAACAAACATGAGCTCTGCCATCTTAAAGAAAAGAGAGTCTGTTAATTAAATAACGCAGCTGTAATGAGACGAGCTGAGGAGCGAGGGATAGACGGAGACAGAAAATCACCAGGGAGGAGGACAAATGGAGAGAGAGAGGCAGAGCGGGATCAGTCAGAGTGATGGAGATAAGGCTGTGATGTGACGGAGGAGACAGACGGAGCCCAGAGGACGAGACGGAGACAGAAGGAGGATCATCTCATGGAGCTGCAGCTCAGAGGAGACGCTGCCGCTCTCAACCATAATGAAGCCTGAAGGTCCAGAGGAGAGTCGGCTAATAGGAAACTCAAATCTGACACCAGAGAGTCGGTCTGTCAGAGAGAGAGAGAGGATCAGAGAGTTGAGCGATGGAGTGGGGGGGGGTGAGTGGGTGATACATCTGCCTGATCCACAGGAAAAGAGGAAGAAAATAAAACTAACTGGTGTCAAAAGGAATGAACGAGGACGACAAACGAATGAAGAGGATGAGAGAGAGGAGGAGAAGGGAAGATCAGAGGAGGAGAAGATGACAGGAAGACAAGGAGGAGAAGGAGGATGACGTAAGAGGGGAGAATGATGGCAGAAGAGGATGAGGAGAGGAGGTAGAGAAGAGGAAGAGGTAAAAAAGGAGGAGAGGAAGAGAGGGATGTGAGAGGAGGAGGTGAAACGCTAACTGTTGTAAAACCTCCTCAGATCAGGGAGGAGAGCCGGCAGGCAAACCACACACACACACACACACACACACACACACAGGAAGAGGCTACAGGCTGTGTGTGTGTGTGTGTGTGTGTGTGTGTGTGTGTGTGTGTGTGTGTGTCTGTGTGTGTGTGTGTGTGTGTGTGTGTGTGTGTGTGATGCAAGCCTGCCGGGCTCTGCTGTAATCGAGGCCGGACGGACATCCAGGCTAAAAGTTGCAGCAACACTTGAGGCTCTGATGTATAAAACACACACACACACACAGAGATACACACACACACACACACACACTTCTTTTCTCAGTTCTTCTCTTCATCTAATTTTGTTTTTCTCTCTCCATCTTGAATTCTTCCTTTAATCCCTTCTTCTCTCCTCCTCACTTCATCTCGTGGGTTTTGATTTCCTCCTCCTACTCTTCATCCTCCTCCTTTTCCCATTTTTCATGAGATTCCTCCTCCTTCTCTTTCTGCTCATCTTCCTTCTCATCATTTCATCATATTATCTCATTATCTCTTCTTCCTCTTTTCACCTCCCCATTTTACAGTGCTGTTAATTATTCTCTTTTCTCTTCCCTACCTCCTACCTCAACTTGATCTCCTTGTGTCCTTCCCTGGTTTCCATCCTTTCCTCTTTCTACTCCCCATGTCTCCCGTCCTCCATCTTCCTCTTGGATTTTTTAAAACTCTCTAAAAGAAGACGGGTGGGGGGGGCTGATGGGACACGTAGTCTTATTTTGCTGTAACATGAAGACTCCTTGGTTTACAGCACCAATAAAAAGACCCTTCCTCAATCCGTCCTTTCTTTTAATTGAAGGTTTAGAGAGGAAACTCCGAGCATCCTTTGTTTCTCATTAATTTGTTCTCTCCATTTCTCTCTCTCTCCTGCAGAAGCCTTTGATCTGTCCGTTACAGCGGAACAATTAGTCAGCAGCCGCTCAGGTGAGGATTGATTCCAGCCGCCTGAGCGCCTACAAGGCTTTTAATGGGTTTAATTAAACTGCCAGGGAATAGTGTGTGTGTGTGTGTGTGTGTGTGTGTGTGTGTGTGTGTTGTGTGTGTGTGTGTGTGTGTGTGTGTGTGTGTGTGTGTGTGTGTGTGTGTGTGTTGTGTGTGTGTGTGTGAGTGTGCGTGAGTGTGAACACCCAAAGGGGGATATCGGCACAAAGTGAAACAGGCCTGAACACTGGGTTGTCAGGGAAACGCAATTAAAATGTGAACGTACACGTGGATCTTTGTTGAATATGAGACGAAGAGAAGGAGCAGAAACAGGAAGTGAATCTGGGTTACGCAAGTAACACAGGTCGATGTGTGACACATCAACTCCCATGATCCCACGCTGCCCTGGTGGCAGAAGGTTACATGTTCATGACAGAAGAAACACCCGCTGCTCTGACAGCTGTCAATCATCCAGCCTGACACACACTGCGCTCTGCTATAGGTCACAGGGCAGCCAAAGCCCCGCCCACGAAGTGTCAATCAACCGGTCAAGGGCCAAAAGCCGAACAGCGTCACACCAGGAGTTAAAACGAAGAGATTATATGGAGAGGACTGGGGTTGAGGGTTCAATTCCTAAAGGGCATGACAAACAGTGTATATGGCCTCCGTCATGTCAATAAAGACGCACACACACACACACACAAACACACACACACAACAAGCCCCGGTGCTGAGATCCGTCACCTCTAGGGACCCGGGGCCCCTCCAGCTCCATCCCCTCTGTTGTTTCCCACCTCCGAGGCCCCGCCCCCTCCTCCTCCTAAGTTGTGATTGGCAGGTGGGGTTAAAGGACGAGACTGTGGAAGGGAAGCATGGGGTGTCTGTGACTTCTGTTCAACCACGTGTTAAACCTCCTCACTGTACAAGCTTTTTATCCATATATATTAGACCTTTGTTATTATCAAAATTGTTTTATTCCGGAGTTTAAATATACCTGCGATCATGGATCCCAGTAGAGCAGAGATCAGATCATACACACGTTCATCTCCGTGTTCTCGTGCAGGAGAACAGGGAGAAGCATCAGATTTGTCCGTGTGCTCGTTCAGACGCACTCAGCGACTGCAGGATGTTTATTCACAGACGAACACGGATCATGTGGAGTCTGGTGCTCAGTCACAGCTGCTGCTCAACAGCTGAGGCAGAAATAATCTGGTGCCGTTCATGTAATCCTGTTGATGTGAACACAGACAGACACGCAGCAGGTTCATCTGCCGGGTTCAACCCTGTGTCTCACTCACTCGTCTTCACGTCCGTCTGTTGATGGACAGGTGTCATGTCTCCCAAAAACTGGGATTAACCTCCCACTGGATTAACCAGACAGAAATCTGTTTGGATTTAGTCCTGCCGATCGTACGATGCTCATCTGCTCATGAAACCATCAGATTAACAGTTTAACCAAAGTGATGATTGGTTTAACCACAGTTAGCCGAGGTTTTCTCTTTCTACTAATTTGAACGGCTACAAGCCAAAGTGCAGAAAACCTGTGAGTGATGAACACAAAGTTCAACGTCTCAATCTAAAGTCTGTAGCTTGTTTATATATAAATGTAAATATGATAAATATGAAATAAGGACGTGTGTGACACACAAATGAACCTGTGCTCAGGTGAAATCCTCCAGTTTATCATCTCTGCTTCCTCCTTTAAATGAAACCACTCAAGTTAAAATCAACTCTTAAAGCTGATCGATCGTTAATCGTTGATTTTATATCAAAGCATCTCATCTCCAATCATGAGTGATTTTAATCATTTATAATCTATTTGAATTTCATGCCTCCGACCTCTCAGGCCTTGGATATGAACCCATCACGTCTGTGTGCAGTAAACACGCTCCCTCCACCTCTTTGTCTCTGCCCGTTAAGCACCGCGGCTGAAGGGGCCAATTAAGCTGCCAACGCTGCTAAAGAGCAGGACAATGACTCTATTCAGGCCCCTCAGAGGCAGAGGTGTCGCTGCTCTGCCCGATCTGTGGCTGTGTTGGGTTTGTGGGTGTTGTGGGTCCTCAGAGGCGAGCGGCAGCACAGCCTTTGTGTTTGTTTGCGGGTTTGATTGACAGCAATTATGGGAGGGTTCACAGGAGGGCACGAGCGAGACACACACCCACAGACACACACACACAGACACACACTGCTCGTTTCCACGTTGCCTGATCAGTGGAGAAGCTGAACGAAGGTTTTAATCGTTGTTAATCGCTCGAGTGGATTCTCATTGAGCTCCGAGTAATTAGAAACTTCATTTACACATGAAATGATGACGAGTCTTCTAACCACTTTGTTTAACGGCCTGTTTCCATGTTTGAATTTCAATCCGTTACAAAGTGATGAAGAAGAACAACTGTCAGTCACACAGGTCGTTTCTGTGTCTCTCACGATATCATTTAGTTTTATCATCAGCGGCTGTAACACACAGACCCTGAGCAGCTCGGTGGAGGAAGTTGATTTGGATATTTTTACGTTTTCTGTGCTATGTCACTGAATCATTAATGCAGCATTCATCCTTAGCTTGGAAACCATTATTGTAAAAAATATCTTTTAAAATAATTTTGAATCATCACCACAGAGATGGAGTGACTGAGCATCAGAGGAAACCAGAGGAGACCAGAGGAACCCAGAGGAGACCAGAGGAGACCAGATGAACCCAGAGGAGACCAGTGGAGACCAGTGGAGACCAGTGGAGACCAGTGGAGACCAGAGGAGACCAGATGAAACCAGAGCAGACCAGTGGAGATCAGTGGAGACCAGAGGAGACCAGAGGAGACCAGAGGAGACCAGTGGAGACCAGTGGAGACCAGAGGGGACCAGTAGAGACCAGAGGGACCAGTAGAGACCAAAGGAGACCAGTGGAGACCAGATGAAACCAGAGGAGACCAGAGGAGACCAGAGGAGACCAGAGGAGACCAGTGGAGACCAGAGGAACCCAGAGGAGACCAGAGGAGACCAGAGGAGACCAGATGAACCCAGAGGAGACCAGTGGAGACCAGTGGAGACCAGAGGAGACCAGATGAAACCAGAGCAGACCAGTGGAGACCAGAGGAGACCAGAGGAGACCAGAGGAGACCAGTGGAGACCAGTGGAGACCAGATGAACCCAGAGGAGACCAGTGGAGACCAGAGGAGACCAGATGAAACCAGAGCAGACCAGTGGAGATCAGTGGAGACCAGAGGCCAGTTGGTCTCGTAAAGTTTGATGCTAACAGCTGCTAATGTTAGCAGCAATCACAAATATTTTTAAATGTCACCTTTAAATAGCTTATTCATCGTGAACATTCTCATCCCTTCATTTGATTATATTTTCGAAAAAAATGGTTCTATAATATTTTTAATTTCAGAGGGAAGATGGAACGAGATAGAGAGAGGACAGAGGGATGACAGAGGGATGACAGAGGGATGACAGAGGGAGGAGAGGACAGACAGAGCAGAAGAAGAAGAAGAAGCAGAACTTGTGGCCGTCTAATGAGGCGTGGAAATGTTATCAGTGACGGGACTAATTATTTCCTCCGCCTCATTAAGAGGCAAAGCTAATCCTGTTAGCACGGAGGAAGCAGAGGATAGATGGAGCTAAGTGAGGAGAAATGGAGGACAGGACAGATGTAGTGAAAAAAAGAAGGTGAAGAAATGAAAAGATGATGAGAAACAGTGGACGGAAGGATGCAAGGGGCGGTTTGGGGGGAAAGGTAGGAGGGATGGAGAGATGGATGGAATGTGGTCAAATAAAGATGTAGATGGAAGGAGGAGAAAGGGAAAGAGGGTGAAAGAGAAGATGGAAGGATTCACAGAGAGGGAGAGCAGTGTAGGATGGACTGATGGAAAAATGTAAGAGATGGATGGATAAAAGAAAATGTGAAAAATTAACCGAGATGAACATGTTTGAAAAAGACGAGGAAGGGATGGAGACAACATGGAATAAAAGAGTTGAAGGGATTTTTAGAAAGATGAAGGGAAATGGAGAGATAGAAGAAAGATGGGGTGAAGACAGATGGAGGTATGGAAAGAGGTGATGGGATGGAAGAAAGACAGATGAAGAGAGATGGAGGGTTAAAACACTGATTATTAAAGGGACGGAGAGAGGAGGAGGAGGAATGAAAGAAAGATTGAGGGATAAAGGGAGAACATGAATAAAGAGATGAAGGAATAGAAGAAAAGACGAGTACAGCAGCTCTCTCCCTCCACCGCTCGTTTACTTTCCAATTAATGAAGCAGGAAGTCGTTAGTGTAGCCACGGCGACGCTTCCTGTCCTGATTAGAGCAGAATCTGCTTTTTAAACCTCTGCTCCCTTTCTTCTGATCTTTGAGCTTCATGGAGACAAATTGGTTGTTAGCAGAGTGTCGCTGTGCCGAGCTGCTGCTGCGACTCTTTCTTCTTTAACAAAATATTAATTCTGTGATCATAACGTAGAGAAACATCTAAAGTCCCTCTGGTTTTTTTAGCTTCACTGTACACATAGCAGCACATGTAAACATTTAAAATGAGGCTCTGAGCTTCATTTCTAAATGCGTTAGATGTTAGAGGTCAGAGTCTCTTGACTGTGGAAGCTGTGACCTTCAGGCGGGAGCAGGATGAGAGGTCAGCGACACGTTCAAATCAAACACTCTCCATCTTCTCAGAAACATTCATGTCCCCGGGCCGGAGCAGTCTAAAGGTCGCGGAGCAGACAGATCCAAAAGGGTTTGAGAAAAGGAAAAGTCCTGATCTCTGGAGGTTTCATGCGAAAGCTACGAACTGACTTTAGATCCATGGAGTCCGAGTGGATCCTGGTTCAGACCCTCGGGATGTGACCCATGGGCTTGTGAGCTGCTTTGTTTTGCATTTTGAAGCCTTTAGTTTGACATCTTGTTTTTTTTTAAACCAGAAGTAACTATATTTGGAGGAGTGTGGGGGGGGGACAGACAGCTTGAGGACACGCCCACTTGCACCTTCCACCTGCAACCACTGGACGGATTAGCTGTCAATCATTCCAGACCCGGAGCCTACGTTTATTTCTACCTGCAGTCTGTGGTTGAACAGAACAATAACACGTCCGATCAAATAAAAAGTTTCTTGCTCGTCAACATGAAGCTTCAACAATCATATGAATGATCTGATTTCAGGTCAAATTTCTTCAGATTCATTTTTCTCGTCTCTGAAACAACGTTAGAAAAGAAACAGAGCGAGCGACTGATCCGAGCTGATGTGTGAGAGGGTGTGCATACACTTACTGAACGTGTGCATGTTTGTGCACTTGGAACTGTCTTTGGCAGCATCTTGTGTTTGCTTGTGTGTCTGTGATTGTGTGTGTGTGTGTGTGTGTGTTGGCGTGTGTGTGTGATTGCCCGGTGCCTTATCTCTCCCAGTCGCAGGCTGTGAAGCCCCTCGGTACATTCCACCAGCTCTGAACACACTGCCAGCTGGCACGCACACACACACACACACGCACACACACACACACACACACACACACACACACACACACACACACAGAGACACACAGACACACACACTAGCCTCACACAACCCTGCATTTGGCCCCCACACATCTCAGGATGCACCCGAGGCGTCCAGCCACGCAGGATGGAGAGAGAGAGAGAGAATGAGGGCAGAGACGACTGGAGAGAGAGGAGAAGAGAAACGAGCACAGAGATGGAGGAAGAAATGAAAAGTGAATAAAAAGACAGGAAGAATAAAATACTTATAAACAACCAACAGCTGTTTATAAGTATAACCCACACGACCACCACTCCAGTGTCACTTTGGGACTCTTCACTCACTACAGCTCCACTGCCTTATTGCTCGATACAGAATCAAATCACGTGACTTTAGGTGTAAATATTTGAGCATTAAATAGTTTTTAAGGCTAATAAGTAAAACATCAGAGCACTGCAGGTTGGTTTGACTTGCTAACATGCTAGCTTGCTAAGAACTGTGCTAATGGTAACTGCGTGCAGGTTTTTTGCTACGTTGATACCACAGGACTTTGCAGTGCATGCTGGGGTTTGTAGTGTCCGAGCTGTGGATAATATGGCAGCAGCGTCAGTTTTATTAAAAAGCAAATATCATCTCGGATATAACTGTGTCATAAAACAAGTAGGAAGCAAGAGAGACAGATTCCACCTTAACAAACGTGTGCTGATCAAAGCAGACGTACACTCCTTTGAACCATGATCTCTGACCTGTGACCTCAGGAGTGTGTGTGTGTGTGTGTGTGTGTGTGTGTGTGTGTGTGTGTGTGTGTGTGTGTGTGTGTGTGTGTGTGTGTGTGTGTTTGCACAGCAGTAGGAGGTGAAAGCAGCAGACAGTTGCTAAATCTGAAGCAGACCACGTTTGTTGTCAGAAGAAGAAGAAAGGAGCGACGGGGAAGAGGATTGGAGAGGCGGGGGGGTGAGGAGTGGGGGATGATGAGAGGATGAAGAGGAGGATGAAGTGGGAGAGGAAGGAGGAAAAGGGAGAGGGTGAATCTAGAGGAATAGTGGGAAAAAGAGATAAAGAGGGAATGAAGCTGAATGAAAAGAGATCAATACAAATAAGAGCAAAGAAAAAGAAGGAGAGGAAGAGGAATATAGAGAATGAGGGTGAGGAGGGTGAGGAGGAAGAAGAGAAGATAGGTACAGAGGACGATGATGGAAGAGTGGGATGAAGAGAAGAAGTGAAAATACAAATCATAGAAAAAGTTTAGTGAGTAGAGGGGGATGAAAAGGAGGAGGAGGAAGTGCCCTGCAGGAGGTGTAGAGGGGGAGGACGAGGGGAGGTGGAGGGGAGGAGGAGGGGAGGAGGAGGAGGAGGGGAGGAGGAGGGAGAGGAGGAGGGGAGGAGGAGGAGGGGAGGAGGAGGGGAGGAGGAGGAGGGGAGGAGGAGGGGAGGAGGAGGAGGGGAGGAGGGGAGGAGGAGGAGGAGGAGGAGGGAGAGGAGGAGGAGGAGGAGGAGGGTCTGGACGCAGGCTGTGTCAGCTTGATTCATAAAGGCTGTAGTGGCTCAGGAGGAGAGAGTGTGTGGAGGAGGTGGAGTGTGTGAGGTGTGTGTGAGGAGGGGGGGGAGGAGGGGGGTGAGAGGGTGGGAGTCGTGAAGTGTGTAGCAGCGTGTCTCAGATGTGTCTCAGGAGGTTCAGTGTGGGATGTCGAGTGAGTAGAGGGTGCTCAGGTGCAGTGATGCTCAGTGTGTCTAGTGTGTCTCAGTCTGTCTCAGTCTGTCTCAGTCTGTCTCAGCTGTGCTTCTAAAGGCTGTTGTGGCTCAGTGTGTTAGTCTGTCTGTGTGTGTCAGTGTGTCTCAGAGTGTCTCAGTGTGTCGTCGTGTGTCTCAGTCTGGGCTCAGGGGGTCTCAGTGTGTCTCAGTCTGTCTCAGTCTGTCTCAGTCTGTCTCAGTGTGTCTCAGTGTGTCTCAGTGTGTCTCAGTCTGTCTCAGTGTGTCTCAGTGTGTCTCAGTGTGTCTCAGTGTGTCTCAGTCTGTCTCAGTGTGTCTCAGTGTGTCTCAGTCTGTCTCAGTCTGTCTCAGTCTGTCTCAGTGTGTCTCAGTCTCAGTTGTCTGTGTCTCAGTGTGTCTCAGTCCGTCTCAATCTGTCTCAGTGTGTCTCAGTGTGTCTCAGTGTGTCTCAGTGTGTCTCAGTGTGTCTCAGTGTGTCTCAGTGTGTCTCAATCTCGTCTCAGTCTGTCTCAGTCTGTCTCAGAGTGTCTCAGTGTGTCTCAATCCGTCTCAGTCTGTCTCAGTCTGTCTCAGTGTGTCTCAGTGTGCGTCTCAATCCGTCTCTCAGAGTGTCTCAGTGTGTCTCAGTGTGTCTCAGTGTGTCTCAATCCGTCTCAGTGTGTCTCAGAGTGTCTCAGTGCTGTCTCAAGTGTCGTCTCAGTGTGTCTCAGTCTGTCTCAGTGTGTCTCAGTGTGTCTCAGTCGTGTCTCAATCCGTCTCAGAGTGTCTCAGTCTGTCTCAGTGTGTCTCAGAGTGTGTGTCTCAGTCGTGTCTCAATCCGTCTCAGAGTGTCTCAGAGTGTCTCAGAGTGTCGTCTCAGTGTGTCTCAGAGTGTCTCTCAGAGTGTGTCTCAGTGTGTCTCAGTGTTGGTCTCAGTGTGTCTCAGTGTGTCCACACAGACTCGTCTCTACGTGTCCACACTGCCGGCTGCTGTCGGCCCTACGAGCCGCTGTGATCCATCACTTCCTAATCTCCTGACACCTCCTGTGTTGTCCCATTAGTCGCTCCGCAGCAGTGATTTCTGGGAAACGGGGTCGTGTTGACAGAGTCATGTCACCGCTGCTGGAGCGAGACGTTCACTGTGGCCGCCACGCAGGAATTCACTGAGCTGCTCTCGAACGCTGCTGCTCGGGTTCAGGCTCAGAACCAGAGGATCCACACAGGAGAAGATCAGGAAGGTGAAGAACATGTGTGGACAGAGACGGGGTGGGGGGTTCAGCTGCAGAGCTCAGACTGTCTGTCATCAGCACTGATTCTTCTCTGGGTGTAAGAGGACGCTCTCAACACACACACACAGACACACACACACCTGCATGTCTTCACGTCTCATTAAACAGAGCAGGAGTGATGACAGACCTCCTGCTGTGTGTTTGAGAGTCGGACTCTCATCCTCACACCTGCAGCCTCCACTGGAGTTCAGTGGCACCTCCGACCCGCTCCTGGGTTCAGGGTCTTCTTCTCCGACGGCAGCTGTCGCTAAATTGATCAGGAAGTCAGGATGTGAGTCGGCTGCGACTCCAGGGTGCGTTTCAGGAAGAGGGAGAATCGAATCAAAGTTTTAAAATCTTTCATTGGAGAGTTTTGTTTCCATTAACGACAACAGCAAACGGTTTCTGTAGCTCGGACGCACACCTGAGACGGACTGATATGACTTACTGTTAAATACATATATCATAACCTCACTGTTCACTGTGGACACGGCACAGCTTCAGACAAATACATTATATTTGGATCACATTGTTATGGACTTGTTTTTTACTCTGGGATCAGACAGAACGTTGGATTCATTACCTCTCAGGCTTGGACGGGCTCAGACTGAAAACTACAGATTACGACAAGACTGTAGTTTGCACACAAAAGTAAAATTTGTACAATCATTCATGTCTTCGTGTGTGTGTGTGTGTGTTTGTTTCCATGTCCAATATCTAACCAACAACAACTATAAAAACAAAATGGCTGCCACATATCTTCAGTAAAACACTCTCCAGGCTGACAGCCATGTTGAAATCCTCCTCCTCCTCCTCCTCCTCCTCTCCTCCTCCTCCTCCTCCTCCTCCTCTCCTCCTCTTTCCTCCTCCTCCTCCTCCTCCTCCTCTCTTCCTCCTCCTCCTCCTCCTCCTCCTCCTCCTCCTCCTCCTCCCTCCTCCTCCTCCTCCTCCTCTTCCTCCCTGAACATCACACAGAGAAACCCAAAACGCTCCGGAGGACTTACCGACAGAACCTCCTCCTCCTTCCTTTTGGAATATTCTTCTTCCTCTCAATCTCCACTGTCATTCCATCCTCACACCTTCTCGTTCTCTGAAGGCTCCGTTCACACAGGTCCACCTCAACATAGAACAAGTTGAAATTTGCATCTAGCACAAAACAATCATCGGAGAAATAAAATGCACAAATAAAAACGCACATAGTGTGTACTCAAATCAGTACACACACCAAAACAAACACACACATGTAAACAGAGTCACAAGAACACGGTCATAGAGCAAACAAAGAGACAGAGGCAGCTCGGTGTGAGCACAACGTGGTGGCTGGACTGGTTGGCACGGTGACACACACACACACGTTCACACACACATGTGGCGGACCCTCAGGGCGCCAGGGCGCAAGCGGCGCTCGTCCTGTCACAGCTGATTTGAGGCCACAGTGTCAGAAACACAAACCTGCTTCATATTGGATTACCAGCCCTGCTCTGAAAATGTGTGTGTCTGTGTGTGTGTGTGTGTGTTTGGGTGTGTGTGCGTGTGTGAGTGTGTGTGGACATCTACACCTTTGTCGTCGTCCCTGAAGCTCAGAGCGACTCCCAAATAAAGTTTTGTGTGTGTGTGTGTGTGTGTTTAGTTTCATTGTCATATTACATTTACCTCTGAATGTGTGTTTTCACTTGCCAGGCCAGTGGGTCATGTATGTGCGTGTGTGTGTGTGTGTGTGTGTTAGTGTGTGTGTGTGTTAGTGTGTGTGTCTGTGTGTGTGTGCATGTGTGTGTGTCCTCTCTTTGACTCCAGTTTAATTTCTTCAGGACTTTTTCCGGGGCAGAAGTGAGGAGTTGGTATCGTCAGTAGCTCTTAAGACTACATTACCCATGAGCCTCAGCTGCTGCAGAAGAAGAGCCCCGGAGATTCAAACAGAAACGTCCTCAGTGCCTCGTGGAGAATCCTCTGTTTAACCAGGTTTGATCTTTTAACAAGTCAAAGTGTTTTCTAACATGTTCATCGAATCCCTCTGAGTCCGATGGTTCAGATCCTCTCTGCCTGAGAGCGGAGATCAGCTGCGAGGAAGGAGAGTGTTCGACATCCACTCACACGTCCGTACACTTCGACATGCACAACGGAGGAGCCGGGGATCGAACCGCCGACTTTACTGACACCAGATAAAGAACTACTGAGCCACACACACATATACACACACAAACATGCACACACACGTGGATACAGTGTTGAAGGAACTGTGTACGCATCCATGTAACTGAAGGAGGCACGGAATCATGTCTGAGCCTGAACAACACAAACAACAAACCTGCAGCAGGTTGTATGATGTGTGAGTGTATGTGTGTGTGTGTGTCTGTGTGTTTGTGTGCACAGCCATGCATGTATGTATTTTACATTCATTTAAACATGTGTGTGTTTGTGTCCATGTGGCGAGGGAGGCATATGGGTCAGGTACCCTGGGAGCACGAAGGAGCAGCTGGCAATGTGTGTGTGTGTGTCTGTGTGTGTATGTGTGTGTGTGTATGTGTGTTTGTGTGTGTGTGTTTGTATTTTTAATGTCCTTGTTATTTAGATCCTTGTCCTCAGGGCGGCGCGGGACACAAAAGGTCGGGGCTTCATCACAATAGTGACAAATCATTCGCCTGCAGAAACTTCAGAGAAGAACCACGGAGTGATTTTAATCATTTCTGCTTCTTAAAAAGGTTGTAATGTTGTGTGTCAGTGTGAAACCGGACTGTGTGAATCTGGTCTGGAAGAAGTGGAGCTTTCACCCATGATGATGTTCATATAAAATCTCAGCAGTGTTTGAAAAGGGAGGAGGAGAAAGGTACAAACACACAACTTCAGCCAATCAGAAGAGTCTATGACCACAAGGAACTGTCGAGGTAATGACTGTGAAAACAGGATGTTTACAGGAAGTGATGTCAGAGCTCAAACCTACAGTTCAGCTTCTTTCACTGCGAGGCACACACACACATCATTTACCTCATTGTGGAATTATTCTCTGGGAAATAATTCCTGGATCAAAACCAAACTTTCATGAGTTCTTCTCTGACTCGAGCAGCTTCCTTCCACCAAGTTCGTGGAAATGCGATCTGTTGTTTTTGTGAAATGTTGCTGACAAACAAACAAACACACAAACAAACCAAAGGAGAACTGAACAGGGGTGAAAACAATAACCTCCTTGGTTTGGGTAAACTGTCGGAGGACTTTTCTCTCGTCTGGAGTTTCCTACAACACGACCTGAAGCCTGCTTCCCAGGGACATGGCGTTGGAGGGGAGTGATCACCATGTCCCTCAGGACTCCGGGCCCTGATCTCCCTGAAGATGATAAGCTGCGGAACAGAGAGTGTACTTCTTAAATCAGTGCAGCGACCTTGACTTGAAGTGAAGGAAGAAGAAGAAACCAAGAGCATGGCGTCGTCCCACAGAGCGTCCTTTCCCCCAACAGAGAGAGAGAGTCCCCGGGGGCGCCGGTGAGGGAACAGAGCAGCGTAAAGACAGAGATTGACGGACAGGCCAACGCTCTAGAGACCCTAAGTTTTTAAACCTGATTCTCCACGCTGCCGGATCAGTGAAGGGCGAACATCGCTGCTCTTAGAGCCGCTTCATGGAAGTCACTGGTTCCTCTTTGTTCTGAACCAAACGTTAGAGTTAGAGTTAGAAAAACAGTGATTACGTGCGATGGTTATTTCTTGTAATTCTCAGTCAGGACGTTCGTATGACAGAAACAGAAATGAAGAGTTAACGTGACGCAGCAGAAGAACAACTGATCAGCTGAGTAGAGACCAGGAACTCGTAAGAGGAGCTGATTCTGATGCACAACAAACTGTGTCTCATCCAGAACCACGAGGTGCAGTGAACCCCCCCCCCGTCGCCCTCAGTCAGGTGACAGGGTTCATGAGACAATCATCTGACAACGAGAGCATCTATGGGTTCTAGCCCCGCCCCCCCCAGGGTTACATTACTTAAAACCAAGGGTTTATCGATTTAATTAAAAAAAGTGTCGGGAAATCTGACTCCTTCAGTCAGACGGACAGCTTCATGTTGTCGTCTGTTCATCCCATTCACACACACCCTCACAGACACACAAAACACACACACTCCCTCAGCTGTAAGAGAAAAGTGGCAGAGTGTGATGAGAGACAATTAGCGAGGACACGTCAACACACACATGAACAGACAGAGTGATGTGCAAAACCCTGAGGGTGTGTGTGCGTGGGTGTCTGTGTGTGTGTGTGTATGTGTTTGTGGGCGTGTATGTGTGTGTGTGGGTGGGTTTTTGTTTGTTTGTGGGCATGCGTGGGTGTGTGTGTGTTGATATAGGGCGTGGGGGGCCAAACATGCAGAATACAGATGTGTAACATCTCACACACATATGATAGCAAACACATACACATAGCTGAGGTAATTGTTTACTTGCATGTGTGTGTGTGTGTGTGTGAGTTGATTGGATTTGTATGCACATCATTGTCTTTCAGTTACTTGAGAAGAAGAAGAAGAAGAAGAAGAAGAAGAAGAGAAGAAGAAGAAGAAGAAGAAGAGAAGAAGAAGAAGAAGAAGAAGAAGAAGAAGAAGAAGAAGAAGAAGAAGAAGAAGAAGAGAGAAGAAGAAGAAGAAGAAGAAGAAGATTGAGTCAGATTGTAGTTTCTCTGTGTTCGTCCCAGAGAGACAGAGACAGAGGAGGAGGACGTCACTTTGTGTTATCAGAGTGTGAACGAGCAGCTCCACTAAACCACAGAGGAAACACAACTTTCCTCTTCTGTTACACAATGACAACGTGTCGTCATCAACAGCGTTTGATTTCCTCCAAGAGAGGATGGAAGACAACATCTCACATGCAGCTGAGGCCAAAACGTCAAGTGTCCATGTGTGTCAGGCAACACACACACACACCCACACACACACACACACACACACCACACCACACACACACACGCACGCACGCACACACACACACACACACACACGCACAAAGGAAAAGTTGATGCCCCCACAGGAAGTGACTTCCCCTTTTTGTCATTGAAAGCCTCATTGAACAACATTTCGGTATCAGCATGTATGTTATATATGAAAACTTTAATTTACAAAATAAAGAATTGTGTGTTTATATTTTAAATAAAAAAGGTTTATTATATTAATTCAATATCTGTATTTTTTCTTAATTTATATTTCTTATTATTGTTAGTTCCGTGCTGTTGTCATGTAACATGTGGTGTGTTACATGTTCCTGTGCTGGATGCGTGTTGATCCTAGCGTCCGGGTGTGATGACCTTGTCCTACTTGGCGATTGGTGAGTGGCGCCTGAGGCCACAGCTGATTGGCTGTCAATAAGCTATTAGCACAGCAGGGACATAAAGAGAGGAGAGAGGGGACAGAGTGATGGAAGGTGGAGGGACACTGAGGACAGACGGGAACGCTGCACTACGTAAATGTCCTCACCTGAACTTTCAGAACATTACGTCTCCTTTTACTTTCTTTATATAAATACTAGTGCACGAATGCACCAGATCACTTGTACGTGTAAACCTACTTGGTAATAAATGGTCTAGAGTCCAGCTCCTGCCCCCTAGAGGCTGGAATGTTAATCGTTTGAGTTTCTGGACGAGGTGAAATGTCTTATTTGTCAAATAGAATTTCTTCAACAAGAGGAAAATGTTGATCTTCCAAACGGCCTCATGTTTTCCCTCCGTCATTATCCCACTGCACTGCGTTACCACTTGCTAGCTGGCTAACATGTTAGCCTCTGTGGCTTCTACACTCCAACAATGGAGCTATTAACAGCCTCCATGTTGTTCTCAGTGTATGTGACTAACTGATCTCCACCTTCTGATCCAGATCTAATGCTAATGTTAGCATTAGCAACTGCCTACTGATGAGCACAAGTTCATTAACTCCTCATGTTCCGTCTCTGGCTGCAAACATGCTAACAAGCTAGCCCGGCACCTTTAAGCCTCTTGGTTCATCAGCTGAGTTTGTGATGAACACGGTTCATTATTCACGTGAGTGTTGCTGCTTTGTTGCCCTTTAAAAGGTCATTGTGGAGAACTTCAGTGTGTGGTCACATGTATCCTGAAGCACTACACACAGACACACACACAGAGATACAAACACACACTCTCACACACACACACAGATACACACACACAGAGATACAAACAAACACTCTCACACAAAGAGATACAACGACACACTCTCACACACACACACAGATACACACACACAGAGATACAAACAAACACTCTCACACACAGAGATACAACGACACACTTTCACACACACAAAGATACAAACACAGTCACAAAAATACACAGATACCCACATTAAGAGGAAAATAATGGTGAAACACCTAAATTAAAGATTCTGTATTGAGCTGCTCGATGTATTTGACACTGACAAATACACAATCACAGCTCAGCAACCTCGAGGGCACACAGTCCTACACACACACACACACACACACACACACATCAGCACAAACACGTGGTGTGGTGACAGGTTGCGAGATGCCTCAGGCTAAATCCAGAAATAAAGACAATAGAATAAACAGGAGTGTGTTTGTGTGTTAGTGTGTGTGCGTGTGTGTGTGTGCGCATGTGTGTGTGTGTGTGTGTGTATATGTGTGCGTGTGTGTGTGACTGTTTGTGACCTCAGGGCTGCCAAGCACAAAAATCTGTAGGAATTGCCTGACAGACCAGGGCAGGGTTTGTGTATCCAAGTGTGTGGGTGTGTGTGTGTGTGTGCATGTGTGTGTGTTTGTGTGGGTGTGTGTGACTAGAACAATTAATACCAGTTAGCCGTGCGGCTGCAGTTTAATGAGGGAACAGGCCCGTCGGTGCGCAGGCAGCTGCATTAATTGCAGCCAACAGGAACAGTTTTCTCATTTAAATATGCAAATAAACACATTTGTTATAGTTAATGAGACAGAAATAAAAAATCAAAGCTGTGAACTCCCTCAAGTCTGTCAGGGTTTCACTTTCCAGACGCCGTGTGTTCACCTTTCCTTGGTTTGCTCACGCCACCGGGGTCAGGGAGCGTTTCAGAGCAGCAGACTGGAAGCTGCAGTCTATCAGGCCCGATGAGCCGGTGAGTTGATGAGGTTGAAATATTTAGAAGGTTCATGAAAGTTTAACTGGGAGATTCACACTCCTGAGGCTGATCTGATGTGATCCACGAGGCTGTTCTGTTCTCATCGAGTGACAGAAAACAGTGAGCGGTGCAGAGAGAGAGAGAGAGAGAGAGAGAGAGAGAGAGAGAGCACAGAGGATTAACGTCCATTAACCAGCAGCACACGTCAGTTCACTGCTTCCAGCTGAAGGCTCATGAAGCTGGAGCTTAGAGAATCCACCAGCTCATCAACCCGGAACCAGAACCCAGTCTGGGAAACACGAGGAGAATCCAGATCTTCTGGTGATGGAGCCGACCCCGGTGTGGATGAGCTGTAAACAACATCACTGATCTTTCCACAGCAGAGTTTATACATCATGTCCCGCCTCCTGCTGCTCTACAGGCTCCGCCCCTCGCCTGATGTTCCCCACATGTTCCTGTTGGTGTGAACGAGTCGGACCCAACAACCTGCTGCTGCTGCTCCACAGGAGGAACTGGAACTATGGGACATTTTTAGACCCAATCTGGACATTTTTCTGGAGTTCAAGTCTGAAAAAGGCTAAAGAGAAAGTATCTGCAGAACCACGTGACCAATCAGAGCCCACCGCCGCTCAGACCTCATTCCCATGGATCAACATCACAGGCCCCCCCCGACAGAAGACAGGCCGCCTCAATCAACTGGTTTACAGCTCGCCCAGCGCCGTGACGACCAAGTCTCTCTCACACACACACACACACACACACACACACACACACACACACACACACACACACACACATACACTGAGCTCTGCGGTCTCTAACACAAACACAGCTTCCTGTCGTTCAGACCTGGTCCAGCTCCAGGTGAGCAAACACAACTAATTTCTACAAATAAACAGTGGAGATGCAGTTTGGACGAACTGATTAACCAGATCAGACCAGAACACCACTGCTGTCCAGATGTGTGGAGTTCGGTCAAACCCCTCAGTGACACCGACACTCTTCAGTCTCCTCACATCTTCTACCATCAGGACCTCCTCAGTTACTCTGCTCCTTCATCTCCATCAGACGTTATAAACACTTTAAACATGAAGCTACAAACTGGTTCTTCTCATGTAGTGAATCCTGTTGTTGTGTTTTTGTGTTGATGTGTATTCTGATACTAACCATTAACACAATAATCTGAATAACGTGAACAAAATAATGTAATGAAGACGTGTTCTGACCTCAGTCTGATTCATCATGAACCTGGAGTGTGAAGAAGATGAAAAATAACCAGACACTAAAACACCCATAAGGGTTCAAATCGAATGATGAAGTGATGTTCATGAACATGTAAACTGGAACATGAACTGAATATTCCACTAGCAACTCATGTAAACATCATAATCAGAACAATAATCAGAGTATTGTTGTCCATGTTCACTCAGAGTCTGACCTGGTGTCCCTGTGAGAGGAGATCTCTGCAGCATCTGGTGGAAGGACTGAAGCCGTTAAATCACGTGATCACCTCATCACGGCTGACGTGTATTATATTTCTAATAAAAACCTCCAGCTCTAGTGTGTGAAGATGAGCATCTGACCACAGTGAGATGAGGAGATGAGAGTTTTCTACGTAGCAGAGCTTTGACTGTTTTGGAGAAAAGTCCTGAAAATATACAAATCAGTGTAAAGGAGCTGGAGCAGGACGGATGGTTTGAATGTTACTGACAAACCGTGTGTGTGGTTGTTTGTGTTCATGACTCATCGACATTCTTCAGAGAAAATGTGAAATCATAACGTTAAGGAGAGAAAGACCAAACACTGCACTTCTGCCCAAACAATACACAAAATACAAATGATCAGCTTCTGTCAAGGCCTTGGAGAAAGCTCACACCTGGGTGTGTGTCTGTGTGTGTGTAGTTGGTATAAACACACTTAATACTGTCAGTTCTGTTTGTCCTTTAACGACCGACTCAGTGTGTTGCCAGCAATCTCTCTCTCTCACACACACGCAGACAGACACACACACACACACACTTGGCTGTGATTTGAAGAGTGCTGTATAAGGAATGAATGAAGGAGTGGAAAGTGGCCTGTGACGGTTAAGGTCGATTCAAACTCCTGCTGGAAACAAGCCAACACGCAGGCACACACACACACACACACACACACACACACACACACACACACAAACACACACACACACACACACACACACACACACTCACACACACACACATTAAAGGAGCATTTCACTCTTTCTTCAAACTGTCATGTCGCCACATTAAACAGCTTCTTTCACAGATGTCCGCTGACTTTCACTTCTCTGGAACTCGTGAAAGTCACCCCCCTCGTTTATGATGTAAACGACGCTTTTGTGTAGAAACACAACAAGTCACAACACACACACACACACACCTCAGCGGGTCTGGATCGGACACCACCAGCAGATGAACGTTGATGGTCCAGAAGGAGAAGCTCTTACCTCTGCGGTTCTGGATCTTCACTGTCACCTCGGCGGGCTCCCGCAGGTTGCTCGCCAGGTACACACGCCCCGAGTCCCGCTCGATCTGGACCGGGGAGTCCGCCTCGGACAGCACCTCGAACCACCGCTGCTGGAACCTCTGGTCCGGCACCGTGAACACCAGGTCCCCGACTCGGACGTGGTCCGGAACGGTCACTGTGTAGGTCAGCTCCTCGGAGAGGGCCCGGGGCCTCCGCCTGCTCGGTCGGTGCCGGTGGACGTTCACGCGCAGGAGCACCGGGTCACCGAGCAGCGCCACATCCCCGCCGTCCTTCACGTGCATCCGGAGCGTCACCTGACGGACCCCCCGCAGCGACCCGGCCAGCCTCACCTGCCCGGTCAGCGGAACCACGTGGAGCAGATGAGAACCCGGTGACGCGTAAAAGGTCACGAGGCCATTCTGCTCTGCGTCGCCGTCCTTTGCGTCGAACCGGGCCAGCTCGGTACCGACTGGCGTCAGCTCGTCCACTTCAACGGTCAAGTTCCCGCTGGTGAACCGGGGAATGTTGTCGTTCCTGTCCGACACCTCCACCTGGACAGCCGCCGGTCTCCTCAGGCACCGCGGCGGCAGCTGCACCGTCAGCTCGTACATCGCGATGAACTCCCGGTCCAGCGCTTTGGCGGACACCAGACCCAGGTGGCCCCGGGGGCCCCGGGGGCCCCGGGGGCTCCGGTAGCGAACAAGCTGAAAATCCGACGCGTAGTCCCCCTTCAGGCTGGCATTGAGGTCCGCCCCGGGGCAGCTGCCGGTTTCGAGCGGTAAGATCACCCCGTCCACCGGCGTCCCGGCCGGGGAGTTCTCTGGTATTTGGCCGAAGTACTGCGCTGGATGCCGGCGCTGCGCGGACAGACTCCCCGCTGAGACGTGGAGCAGGAGCAGGTGGAGGAGGAGGTGGAGGAGGAGGTTGTGACGAGGAACCGCTTCTTTCGCAGCTTTGCTCATGTTTCCATCAAACCCGTCTCAGGGGCAGAAGACAGCGACCCGTCCGCCACAGCCACAGGACCCGGGGACGATCCGCCTCCAGCGGGCCGGTGCGTAAAAAGGTCCGAAAGAGCCAAGGTCCCTGATGCAGGGAATTCAATGATCCGTCCGCTTTACACCCTTCACTTCAAATAGGTCCAGTTCGAGTCCGCAATGTGAAGAGGAGCTGGAAGTTCACCCAGTGCGTGAAGATAGACACACCAGTCACAGGTCGAGTCCTGCAGTCAATTCATGATCCATCAGGACCTTTACGCACGAAACAGAACCGCAGAGAATCAGACTTTTCTTCTCCGTTCAAAAACAGTGACAGCAGAAGAAGTGATGTTCAGATAATATTCAGAGTTCAGGTCAGATGTTCCCCGGACAGAGGAGGAGGAGGAGAGGAGGAGGAAGATGCTCCAAGCTGATCCAGAGAGTCTCCACCGGAGGAGGAGAAGGACCAGACTGAAGAGCGCATCACCCAGCAGCCTCCATGTGGCTCCGTCAGCACCGCCCACCGAGGAGGGGAGGGGCCAATCAGAGAGCAGGGGAGGGACTGAGTGACAGGTCTCAAGCCTGAGAGAGCGAGAGTGAGAGAGGGAGAGAGAGTGAGGGAGAGAGGGAGAGAGGGAGAGAGAGGGAGAGAGAGAGTGAGGGAAAGAGATGGAGAGAGGGAGAGAGAGATAGAGAAAGAGAGAGAGAGGGAGAGAGATGGAGAGAGGGAGAGAGAGATAGAGAAAGAGGGAGAGAGTAGATAGAGAGAGTGAGGGAGAGGGAGAGAGGGAGAGAGAGGGAGAGAGAGAGTGAGGGAAAGAGATGGAGAGAGGGAGAGAGAGATAGAGAAAGAGAGAGAGAGGGAGAGAGAGACACACACACACACACACACAGAGAGAGTAGAGATAGAGAGAGAGTAGATATATAGAGAGAGAGAGATACACACACACACACACACAGAGTGAGAGAGGGAGAGATCAAATAAGATAGATATAATAATAATACCTCAGGTGTGTCTGTGATACTGCAGGTCAGTGATACACTGAACTACAGACCTGCACAGGTTCCTGATGAGACTCATGAAGAATGTGAGTTTGTGTCACACTGAAGAACAATGAGACAACATCACATCAACAAACTGTGACAGCTGTGATCAGACTCTGTTGACCTTTGACCTGTGTAGTTCATACACACTGGACCTTCACACAGTTTCTCTCATTCTAACAAAACACATTTCTATTTGAATCACTTCAGTTCACCTGAATCTCTCAGATTCTATAAATCATTTTCTCACCACTCCTCAGAGACAGTTACTGTAAACTTTGATTTAATGTGATCAAAGTTTGAAAATAGTTTCTCCTAAAGAAAGATAATCGTCTTACGATGGAGTATTAGTGTTTTTAAAAGGGAATAAAACCAAGAGGGTCATAATATTAGGAGAGAATAGTTGGGATATTACTTTATTCTGATAATATTACAGAAACAGTCACTCATTGATCTTTTATTGATATTTACATTAAACCTGCTGTGCCTGTTTTCTTTATGCTCTCAGAGGGAATTGAACCCTGCACCCTGCCACTGTTAATGCCTTGCTTCAACATCCTCAGCCTGCAGGCGGTTAACTGCTTCCTGTCCGCTGTCATGACGACGGCCTCCAGCAGCGCCGTTTATCAGCGTCAAAATTCACTCAGATCAATATGGTTTCACTGGTGTTTTCTTCTCTGGTAGAAATTGTGTGTGTGTTTGTGTGTGTGTGTGTGTGTGTGTGTGTGTGTCTGAATAGAAGCTTCTAATGTGAACTTGAACATTTATAATTTGTTGTCCCTTTCAAACTGTTGGTTCAACTGTAACAAGCTCGTACATCACTTTTCAGCCAACAACGTTCTTTGTGATTATTTATCGATTACGTTTTAAATTATTTAGATATTATAAAGAGGTGTAATGGTGTTGTTAAACCTTCTAAACACATAAACACATGTTGTGTGCAGCGTCTCTGTTTTTTACATATTCTGACTTCAAAGCACATGAACTTGTGAGCATCTGTACGTTAAGAAGCTTTGTGAAATTCTCTCTGACCCCAAATTTCTTAAGGTTTCACCAAACTCATCCAGTTAGGAGCTACTTTGAGCCTCGGGATGTTTTTGTGAGGACGCCCCCTGGAGTCTAACTGTGTCCTTTCTGATGTTAAAGAAAGCAGCTCTGCACCATTTCACGGGCGGGTTGTTCCCTTGAAGACATATTCCATGAAACTCTGTCCCTGAGGTCACAAGAATCAACCCAACACTTCTGCGTTTGAAATTTAGCTTCGGTTCTCCGCAGCCGTGAGGCGCTGCTGCGGCCTCGGGTTGTTCCTGCTGATTTCTCTCTACAGCAGCGCACTCAGGCGACATGTTGGCTGCAGCCTCCAATCAATCGGTCACGCTGCTCCAAGTCCTCCATCAGGAGAAACTCAGCCTGGATGGAAACACGAAACCGTCACGACCCCGTTGCAGAAGTGGAGGAGGCGAAGGACCAACATGTTTTCATGAGGGGGGACGTGCAGCTCGCTCGGGGTGTTCGAGCCTCACAGCAGGATCCGGAGGAACGAGTCCCCGATTCCCCGGCATCAGCGTTGAGGCGTGGCTGTCGGAGGAAACATTACAGGTAACGAGATGAAAGTTTCTCAGTTATATTATAATGTTGCTCAGTCAGTGTCTGCTGGGATCTGCTGCAGCCCCCCACAGTGTGGGGTGTCAGCCCGTCATCTTCATCAGGGCAGATGGTTTCAGTTAAGAGGAGGAGGAGGAGGAGGAGGAGGAAGGTGAGCGACAGTTATCCTCCACCCTCCATCTGTCCAACATGTCAGCAATCTGAGAACCATCAACTTGACCAACGAGTGAGGAACACATGTTTCTACCAGACGGGTGTGTGTGTGTGTGTGTGTGTGTGTCAGATGACACACACACACACACACTTAATGACCAGTGACAGCAATAATAATTATGCCTGACGGATGAATGAAAAAAAGAGAAAACTGTCAGAGTAAAACACTTAAACACTTGATGTCTGCTGGAGTCTTAAGTGTCGGAAAAAGGGACACACACACACACACACACAACCAGACACACTCACGCCCACGCACACACACACACATATACACACACAGTCTTTGAAGCTATTTCTTTCCACTCTTTCCCTCATAATTGTGTATCCAGTGAGCTGTCAATCAGCCGGCGTCGCTCACCTACAGACAGACGCAGATTTCCACACAAAAATAACTGTGGGTTTGTTTGTCGGACTGAATAGAAATGTGAAAATGCTAAAATACTTTTCTGTGTCAACCCAAAAACTTTCCTGAATAACTTTTTGAAAATAAGATGCAGAAAATGAACACAAAACATTTCAGCTGCAGAGTCGACTGAGCAGATGAATCAAGGATCGACCACAGTTTGTTGGACTGTAACGTCTCCTACTCATCTTAAAAGCAACAGATTCAGAGGAGGGGGCAGAAGCAGCCGAGTCAACAGCCTCCACTGAACAGCCGAGCAGGAGGCTGAAGCAGAAACCCAGCGCCGCCGGCTCGCTCGGTCTTTTGGGGGAAAGTGACAGAGTCAGTAGATTCTATATTAAGATCCTCTCCTCTGGCCGGACTCATCCGCCTCTCCTCTGCACCGGGGCAGCTCCAGATATCAGGCTGATGGCCGGCCACACGTCATCCTTTAATGTTGTCTTTATAATGCTGAGTCCAGATGATTTATTTAACTGTGAGTTCATCCTCCTCCACTGTGACACTCCAGAGGAGCTCAGGGATCCAGATGTTTCTACAGGCCTGTTCACCAGCAGCAGTTTGTACTTGACATCTAGGAAAAGGATGCAAGGTTTTTATTCTGTTTTTGAGACATTGGCACATTGTCGGCCACAAGCTCTTGAGATGTCTTCATCAGAACCTTCTGTGTGTGCGGCGCCGCTGAGATGTTCCTCTTCTCTTTTACATTTGTCATGTGGTAAAAGTGAATAAAAGTAAAGTGCAGGTTTCAAATAGTTTTCCTCCCTGACATCGAACACAAACTCTGATGTTAACCTGTGTCTCGTCCTCACTCTCCACCTCAGCTCTGCAATTTGTCAGATTTCTCTGAATAACCCGGCTCCACCCACAGAGGCAGTTTCCAGCCGCTCTGAGCAGCGAGCGGAGCTGCAGGACCGGCAGGAGGCTTAATGACCGTGGCCTCTTCCTCCTGCCGGCTGCTGTGACTGACGGCCTGACAGCTGCTGATGAATGATGTTCTTCACCTCGACAGGCTGAAACCAACGCCAGGCGGTGGGAGGTGATTCAGCTGCTAAACATCAGCTCTCCCTCCTCTAAGGCCCCGCCACTGTAATGAGCCCTCGCTTGGTTCAGCGGAGGGCCACGGGCGCCGAGGCCGAGTGACGAGGGCCGAGCGTGACATCGTGATGGAGCCGGCGAGGAAACGAGGCGAAGGAGCATGTCACTGCTGTCAGGAGAAAAGCTCATTCCTCCACGTTCCACTTTCTAACCTTTGTCCAATGAAACCAGTGCAGCTCCTTCTGGAGAGAAGCCGGCTTCTCCTGGTGATTCTGGTCTGAACTAAACCGAACGCTCAGTGTGTGTGGACAGAAATTAAATCAATTAAAACCAAAGACTTTAAATAAAGATGGACGATGGGACTCCATCTCCTTCCACCGTCTGGTGATTGGTTTGGAGTCAGAGTCTGCACAGTAGCGATCAGGGGGCGGAGCCGGGATATCAAAGCCCATCAACCAATCACGGTCAGTCTCAGAGCTTCATCACAGGTGAGCAATGAATCCTGGGATATGTCGGCAGATGGTTGACACTGTTTATTAAGATTCTCTCACTCTCCAGAAATGAAGCCATAATACCTTGAATCCAAACGCTGTCAGTGTCAGCTGTCAATCATGACGTCTCAGCCTGTTTTTTATATCATCAAATAACTGATTCAAACCAAACTGATCAGAAACACTTCATCACAGAGAGAATAATGACCTGAAATGACAGAAACATTTATTTAACGTCTACTTTGATTCTCTAGTTTGGTTCATGTCCCATCTGCTAACATGGAGGAGGTTTATAACCTATACTGCAGCCAGACACCAGGGGGCGATCGAGGCACTTTGTCTTCACGTTTGTTTCCCTATAGAAACGTACAATACCACGTTAAAGAAGTTCTTACTTCTCTTTCTTGTCGTGATCGATGATACGACTTTTCTGACTTGATCGTATTTCTCCTGACGACTTGTTGGCTCCGCCTCCATCCTCAGCCACTCAGCTGCAACTGTCCAGACATGAAATACTCTCATCCTTGAGGTTCAGCAGTAAAACATCTCCGTGGTCGCCGCTCACACGTCTGAACATCAATTCTTCACCGTGTGTCCTTCAGCAGCTCAGAGTCCGAACTCTGTGACCTCCGAGAGAGAAACTCCTCAGGATGCAAACCGTCCTTCTGTCTTCTTACCTCCTCGTCTGCTTCACTATCCTGATGGAGGCTGGACATGAAGATCCTGTCCCTGCAGACTGTGAAGAGGCGGAGCACAAGATCCACGAATCTAAAGCAATATGATTCTGATGCTAAGCTTTAACAATCGTGTGTGTGTGCGACGTAACAAGACCGTTAATAAAAAGATAAGTGGCGTTTAAAAAGCTGTTTCCTGATCACAGGTGAGAAATTTAGATCATATTTCAAGTATTAAAAAACACCTGATTTACAACAGCGTTTCCAAAGCAGTATTATACACATTAATAATTCATGTTTTAATCAATTCTATCTGTTAATATTACAATTTGTGTGTGTGTTTATGTGTTTGTGTGTGTGTGTATGTGTTTGTGTGTGTGTGTGTGTGTGTGTGTGTGTGTAGGAGAAGGAGGTCATGTGACAGGAGCCTGACGAATCAGAGAAGGCTACATCGTGACCAAAAACACCCAATCAGCATCATGGTTTTCAAACATCTGTTTCTGCTCCTCCAGAATAAAACACAGCCCCAGAGTTTTCAAACTAAAACGGTTCCAGCAGCGTTTCCACACGTCTCACTTTGAGCTTCTCTAAAAGTTTAGTGGACGTCAGAAGAATCTGAATCAGAGTTTAAATGTTTTCAAATGAAAACGTGAATCTACACTAACGTCAACCATCAAAACTAAAGGCCTGACCTTTGACCTTTACCTGAACGTAACCTGAACCCTCTGAAGTAAACTGGACCCACGTGTCCCCACAAGCTGTGGACGCCTCATTGGTTGGTGTGTATTTAGTTTGAAGTCGCACTCACACACACACACACACACACACACACACACACACACACTCTAACAAGTGACAGGAAACAGACTGACAGACTCTAAACTTCCCCAGACAGGGTGTGTGTGTGTGTGTGTGTGTGTGTGTGTGTGTGTGGTGTGTGTGTGTGTCTGTTATTCTTTCACCTCGTCCTCGTCTCCTCTAAACTCTTCCATCCTTTCACCTTCACCTCTTGTATTCACAAACCTTCACCCTCCTCTTCCTCTGACTCACTCCCTCTCAAACATCTGCTGCCATTATATCTTTTCATTTTGTCCAGGTCGTAAGTTTGTCGTCACTTGAATGAGTTGTGTTTTTATTTCTTCTTCTCTGTCTTCACTCGTCTCCTCACAGATTCTCTCTGTCATGTGACCGAGTGAATATTTATCATCTGTTAAACCCTCCACGCTCCTTCTTCCTGGTTTGACCTCATTTCTCCTCTCGTCTCCTCGCCCGTCCACTCCTCTCTTCTCTGTTTTTCATCACTTTCTCTTCTTCCCTCTCCTCCTGCAATGAACCGACGTTTGTTACTCTCTCTTTTTACTTTATATTAGAACCCAGATGTTACTGAGGCAGATTAGAGACACTTTACAGCTTCATCACCCTCAAACATCTGTAATCACATTAAAACCGGCCTCTGTGGTGTTGTTGCTCTAATGTGCACGAGCTCAAACGTGCCCTGTTGTTCTGAGGCAGTCAGGTGGAAGGCGTTTCTCCCACGTTATGAAGCCGCTGTGGGTGTCGGGGGGTGAGGGAGCCACGGAGGCCACCAGCCGGGTGAGGAGATGGGAGAGACAGGCGGGACACGAGCCCTGGGCCTCGTTACTCAGGCTCCATTAAGCTTTATGCTTAAATTATAACCTAATACCTGTTGTCACAGCGATGCACCGGACCGCCACGGGGCTAAAGACGCCCTCACATTACACACAGTGTTACATGTTCACTGCAATCAACACACATCAGCGTTACAACCCGCAGGTCACACACACACACACACACCACACACAATTATCTACATGTACAAATGAGGATCGCCCGAGCGTCAAATATCTGAATCATCCGACTGAAGAAATTTCTGAGCAGATTTTCAACAGGTTTTTTTCCACTCTCTCACGCTACAGGAAAATAAACTGATTCCAGACATGAAGCTGAGATCTTCCAGAAGGTCTGAGAACACAACTTGCTCAGATTCCTCCAAGTTTATCATGCAGCTCCCAAATAAAACCTCAGAGTGAGTCCATGTGAGGAACCAGCAGGACAATGTGTGGAAGCTTCCCAGAGAGCGAGTGGACGTGTTGATGAGGTTTCTAACACGTGACGTGAAGCTGGAAGAACACAAACATCTCAGGATGAAGAAGAGGAGCCGGACACGTAGAAGATGAAGACGTCCACTTGGAAACACGAGGAGATTCCAGATCTTCTGGTGATGAGCCCGGTGTGGAGGAGCTGTAAACAACAACACTGATCTCTCCACAGCAGAGTTTATACGTCATGTCCCGCCTCCTGCTGCTCTACAGGCTCCGCCCCTGCTGCTCTACAGGCTCCGCCCCTCGTCTTGGTGTAAAACGGGTCGAACTGAGTTTCAGACAAATTATCAACGATGACTTCAAACACACGACAAAGAGCGAGCGTACAATGAGCAACAAACATTATTTTGTGGGGTCCAGTTACAAACAGGAATCGAACGTGCGTCTTCATCAGTGTGTGTACGTCAGGCATTCTGTCCTTGTGAGGACCTTCGAGTCATAGACGATGTAGGACTCTCTTTGTGTTCTCATTCCTTCAAAGGGTTAGTCGAGCTTTAGGTTAGTGTTCAGGGAATGAGGGCCCTGTGTGTGTGTAGGTGTGTGTGTGTGTGTGTGTGTGTGTAGGTGTGTGTGTGTGTATGTGTGTGTTTGTGTGTGCGTGTTTGTGTGTGAAACTCAGGAAGTCTGTTTTATCTGAGCTCACTCTTTCATCTCTGCTGCAGGTCTGAACACACTGGGTGACACTGACACCCGGGGGTCCCTGATCACAAACGGGCTCATCCAAACTGAGCCCGTTTCCTGTCAGAGTAGAAACATGGAACCAAAAACCTGCTGCTCCTCACAAACGCACAATGAACCGAGAATAAACAGCAACATCCTGTGTTGGTTGATTAAAGGAGACACACCCTGGTTGTTCTTCTTCAGACTCTTCTTCTCCTGAAAGCACAGAGACACTTGGGGACCACCTGACTGGTCTGAGGTCAGCTCGGGCTGACGGAGGGGAAGCGGGGGGGGGGCCTCCATCAAACTGGGGCTTAGAGGGTGGAACCGCCCGAGGGCAGCTCGGCTGACACCCCCCATCTACATCAGAAGGCTAAGCACCGGGACGCCACCGGGACGCCACAAAGGGTGAACATCGTGCACAAGTGTTTTTAATATTCAGAGATGAGATCAGCTGAGCCACTTGGCTTCTCCTCAACTCGCTCAGGTTCAAACCAGTCGCCACCTGAAGGTCGTAGGTCAGGACCTCTCCTGATGCTCTGGTTCTCTGCAAACATTCACTGAACGTGTCCAGAACACACACACGTCCACCAGGTGGGACTCCTGTGAGGCACGGTGGTCACATCCCAGTAAGAAGGTTCCTGGGTCAAATCCCGGTTCTGTGTGGACTTTGTGTCTGCGTCAACTTTCTCTGACAGTCCAGAAACATGCAGGTTGTGTTCATTTAGTTGTCGACTCTAGGATGTGTGTTTGTCTGACTGTTTGTCCCTCGCTGCCGGAGGAGAGAGGCTGAGCTGCAGGTGAAGTGACACTGAATTCATCAAATCATCGATACATAAGTTAATTACCCATAATTAAAATCAGAATGAGTTTAGTCCTAAAGCGAAGGCGGTTAATTAAAAGAGTGATGTTTAATTTACTGTTTCTATTTTTAACCTCCTCACTTCTTCTTCTGCAGCTTCAGCTCCACTTCTACTGCAGAAGAAGAAAAGACAAAGAAGTTGTTCTTTTTGCTGACAGACACACAAACTTAACACAGCATCAAACAGCATTAAATACA
>CM076722.1:892027-982027 GCA_038501795.1 Pseudopleuronectes americanus
ATGCAGCTGTAGAAGTTTGTTCAGCTTAAATCACAGAGCTGCACAGTTCATGTTCTTGTCAAGGCACTAAGACGTGACAGCTGCTGTACAACACTCATCTGTATTAAACTGTAATTCAACCGTCACAGCTAAATCATAAATAGCCTTTGGCAGCGATCCACACTTCATTCATTGCTGATTTTTTATACATATGAACACTTTACTTACATACTAAGGCTTTTCAATAAATACAAGCACTTAAAAAGCAAACACTTTGCACAGTTGTCAAGTTTCACAGGAATGTAACAAAACGTGCAACCACGTTGCAACGGTAAGAATCACTGAGGACCGAGCCAACGGGTCTGATGCAGGTTTCACATCCAACAAATCAAACCTCTGATTATTCTTATGGCTCAGCTTCAAAACACACTTTGTAAAATATCACTGTTCCTCTGTGGCATCAAGTGGAAACCTGAGTTTTCACTGATTTGATGTGGAGAGATTAAACCTTCCGTCAGTTCAGAGCGGAAAGTCGTCGGTTTCCTGAGAATCCGACTGAAGCACCGTGTGAAATCATTTGTTTCAACAGAAAACAGTAAAACTCCCAAACCCCCGGTCGGGAGGAAACCTCCTCTCAGACCTTCGGTGGTTCGAGGAAAAAAATTAATTCCTCAGAGTCGGAGACGAAACTTCTGCCTCAAAGACTCAAACTGTTCAACACTGTCTTTTTTTAAATTAAAATGTCTCTCTAAGAACTTAAAATCCTGACGACCTCTGTAGTTTTAGTTTGATAAAACTGAGACTACAGAGACAGACGGGAACTTAAATCTGAACTTAGCGTTAAGAAAATAAAATCTAAACTTGCTACATGAAGTTCATCTTTTCCTAAAATCGTGTTCCGTGTGACGAGGAGCCGGCGCCGTGGACTTCAGGCGACGCCGCGGAGAGGTAGTGGTAACCGCTGGTCGTGTTCCATCCTGCTCAGGGATTGGTCGGTTTCTCCGTGCTGCTGGGCGGAGTCAGCAATGCGCTGACGGCGACGGGCGACATCTGACAGTCGGGCTCGTCCACCCGGCGCTCCTGAGCCTTTCTCTGCGGGGACACAGAAGCCAATGTCAGACAAGAGGAAGAATTAGAAGAAGAATTAGAAGAAGAAGAATTAGAAGAAGAAGAATTAGAAGAATTAGAAGAAGAAGAAGAAGAAGAAGAATTAGAAGAAGAAGAATTAGAAGAATTAGAAGAAGAAGAATTAGAAGAAGAAGAATTAGAAGAATTAGAAGAAGAAGAAGAAGAAGAAGAATTAGAAGAAGAAGAATTAGAAGAAGAAGAAGAAGAAGAAGAAGAAGTCGTCTTTACTCCGACCAAAGAAAATAACATGTCATCATCTTAAAGTCAAACTAGATAATTTAAAAAGTACTTTTCTAATGTGACACGTTTATAGAATATTAACTTGGAGCAACAACTAAGAAATAACTTGTAACACTATCGTAGTTGAAATCTGATTAAAAGACATTTTAAGTCGCATCTGATCATTTACGACATAATTAAAAAAACTGTCCGATGTGAATCTTCAGATATAAAAGTCTCTGTATTTAGGTCAACTGTCTAAAAAAGTATTTACAGAATAGACCATTTGGAAGTATATTAAAGATATTTTCAACTTCTATATAGATTTGGTTGTGTTTTTCATTTCATGCTGTAAGATCCACGAGGGGCCGTCGGTGTGAAGAGGAGTAATTACAGTAAATTATTTTTCTAGTCTTGTGTTAAGAAACTAACATTATTGTGAAATGATTCTTAACACACAATTTGAAGCAGTTGTGTAACAATCAGCTGCTCTAGAAAACAACACAGAGTGAGTGGATGTTCCTCTGGAGCTCAGACAGTCGAGTTCCCTCGGCTCTTCTCTGAAACCAGGTGGAGCAGCGTGGAGCAGCGTGAGGAGGAGGAGATGCTCACCAGCAGATCCAGGTAGGACACGTGCGTCTGGATGTTGTGTCGGTCGTCGGCTTTGACTCGGGGGAAGTTCTTGAGCTGGGGCGTGGCTTCAGATCGCAGCGTGTCCATGAACGGACTCATCCAGCGGACGCAGGGCGCCACGCTCTCCCACGTCAGACCTGGACACAAACACAGAGGTTCAACATCTCACCTCAAACCTGGAGTGAGCTTCACCACAAACAGGTGGAGATGTGGTCAAACTGCTCCTCAACACCTCAGTGAGGGTTTCAGGGAACCAGTCGGCCACCAGGGTGCGCTGGTGCCGTTTTGGCGTCCATTTTGTTGAGTTGTGAGTTTGGAGATGAGGCGATTGTGATTCAAGTCTTATTTTCATGTGAAGATATTTGCTTTAGCAGAAATTTAGACGTGAAGCAGCATCAGTGATTTAAATGAGTGAAATAAAATGTTTGAACATATTGACGCAGCAGTTTAACACCAAACATCTGATAAACAGGAACAACTGAAGTGTGAGAGACACGTGGTCAAACAGCCGGCGAGGGAATCGAACCCACCTGAGACCTGATGGACCACGTCGAAGGTGGAGAAGTGGCAGAAGGCGGAGGCAGCGATGACGCTGTAGCTGTAGTCCAGCGAGTTGATGTCCATCATGCACAGATCCAACAGCTGCCACCGGAAGAACAACTAGGTTATTACATTTAGAAACACCTCAGAGCGTTGTGTTACTGTCTGTGCAGCGAGTCGAGTGTTAGAAGAGGAAAGAGACTTGAACTGAAGTGTGAGGAGCAGCGGTCACGAACCTGTGTCATCTGGATGTACGTCTCCTGTGAGAACTGAGGCACCAGGAAGTTCTCGTCGTCTTTCTGGGCTTCAACCTGAGCGTAGAGCTTCAGCCAGGAGATGGGCGTCTCCGGACAGAGGTTCCAGTCCAACGCCTGCAGGACGACAACGTTAACACACAGGAAGAGACGGAGCTACAGGACACCTGCAGGTCAGAGTGTGTGTTGTGGTACCTTCAGAATGTGAAGCTCTGTGCTCTGGATGTCCCACATGTCACAGGCGCCGTCTGTGACGTAGGCGAACTCGTAGATTTTAGGCGGGTAAATTTCCTGAGGAGAAAAGTTGATGTTAAAAATGATGCTTTTGATATTTTCACAGATTTGTATTTGCTGCCTGTCGGTCTGTGGACAGCGATCCTCAATGAGATCCACAACTATTCACATGTTCTGATCCACGTTTGTCTGGCTGCATTTCTTCATCCTCGTTCTACGAAGACGTCATTTATTTGTAAACATTTTGTTTGTGTTAATGTCGATTTTTTTAAAGTCCACAATGTTTTATTTGTGAAGCTCAGAAGAGAATTAACAACATCTGGGGAAAGGGTTAAAAAACAAATGAAACGTTGGGTCATTTCAACGGAAATTTGCAGACGTGTAAAATTTAGACTACATAACAGAGGCTAGGGGCCTGAAGGCCTCACCTCGATCTTGGAGGCGATGAAGAGCGCCGTGATGCCGATGAGCTGCAGGTAGTCTTTGTTCACGTTCTCCTTCGTCAGCATGAAGCGGTCGAAGAAGTCCTGAGCGAGGGAGGCCGTCTGCCGGTGCAGGCTGTAAACCTCACTGACCTGCGAGACCAGCGCGTTACTCAACAGGTCGGAGGGAATCAAACCAACGCTAAGGCCGAGTGGCCGGGCCGCTCACCTCCAGCAGCCAGTCCAGCAGGATGGCCCTCATGTTGGGCTGCAGCTTGGGATGCCGCTGCAGGTAGCCCTTGTCGTGGACGTACTTCAGCTCCTTGTTGAGCATCTTGATCCACACGTCGTCTGAACTGGCCCAACTGGAGGAGAGAGAAGCAGCGTCAGAGTGGGTTCCCTCACCAGTGGGATCCAGTGGGATCCAGGGGGAGATCCAGAGCAGCAGACACATCTCCAACACTAAACTGACCTTCTAACATGAAGAGTTCCCCTGTGGGATCAGTCAGGACGACTCTTCTATACAAAGATGCTTTTACTTTTCTTAGCTGCAGTAGTTTAAGGATCTTTAAGACTCTGAGCTCAGTGAAGGAACCGGGGGCTTTGAGCTGTGAATACAGAGTCGGGTGGAGTCAACAGCTCAGCAGGAGGCCGCCGGGCCGAGGAGTAAAAGGAGTGCTCACCTGAGGCGGGGGATGGGGGAGGCCTTGATGAAGAGGTTCTTGAAGATGTATTGTTTGAAGCTGGACGGGTCCGACGGCTCCAGCTCCTTGTGGGGGGTTTCGATGAGCACACACGGACTCGCACCATCTTCTGACCAACACGTCTATGAAGAGGACAAATAATAAACATGAGACTCAGACACTCAGCACCCCCCCACCCCACACACACACAGACACACAAACTAGACTGGATTCAGAAGCAGAAACTGTCACCAATTTATATTAGGCTGAACCTTCAGATTTGGCACAAGATCAGAGGCTTGGAACAGTTTAATAAAAAGTGAATAATAATAATAAAATGCTTCAAATGGAAAGGGCTCAACTGCCATTCGAGCCTAAATGGCGCCACCTTGGGGTGGAAACGAGGTACTGCATGGTTTAAGGCTTAAGTTTAACCTTCAGATTCAAACTCAGTAAATGTTCATAATGAAACATAATTAAGTTCATGCGTCTTAAACAATACAGAGAAGAATCACAGGAGACAACAGGGCCCAAAACAAATAAGAAACCAATTGTCAGACATGCTGTTTATAAATTAGAGAAACAAAATGGACGCCTGCATTATAGAAGCTACACTGAGATGACCACAAGGTATTAATATACAAAATGAAAGTTATTAAAACACTAATATGCAAGTGGAACAGTTGTTTAAGAAGCTGCCACTGGGAGGGAGGAGGAACACACTGGTAATAAACCATTAACACCCTGGGCTTCGCTCCTCATCAGTTATAACACTGGTGTTGCATTGGTGACCCACTGACCTGGATTTCATAGCTTTGTTTCTTAGCAGCAGGTTGTAGTTTCTTCTTGGACGGCTGGAGGAGGAACAACAAGTACACATGTGAGCCAGCGTTTGATTAAACGACAGGAACCAGAACCTGAGTGTGATCGAGACCCACCTCTGGTTTCCTCTTCTTCAGTGGGGCTCGGACGGTCGGCTCGGGTGCGTTGGAATCTCGGGTTTGAAGTGTGATGCGACCACTGAAATCAGAATCACACGAACATCCCAGGTTCAGAGACTGGTTTCCTCACAAAGCAGAAACTCCTCACACTGGAGCCGTGCAGGTTTTTAATGACTTTCTGACGTTTCAATGGTTAAATAATATTTGAAAACTAGCTCCTGCACAAATGAGATATTCTGTGTGAGATGTTGTTCAAGCACTAAGATGGAGCTGAGTGATGGAGCTGAGTGATGACGGGGCTCTGACCACATGCACATCATGTGTTAGCAGCAGCTGCTCACCTGCGTCTGGACATGGTGTCGATGGATCTGTTCCTCTGCTGCAGAGACACAAGAGACACAGGTGAGACATTTGTCTTTAATGTCACAGAAACACAAAGTGAACTGAATCCAGTTTCCCAGTGGCTCCATGTCGTGGAGCCACTGGGCCCCATGGGCTCGGGTTCGAGTCCGAGTCTCTAACATCACAGAACCACCTCACATGATGTTACCAGGACTGGAACCAGTCAGGAGTCCTGAAGGGAACCAGTGAAACCAGCAGGAGGAAGAATCTCAGTGTGAAGCTGCTTTAGGCTTGAGGTTAGCTTGTGATAACAGAGTGTTAGCTCGTGTAAAGTGGCTCCAGAGACACAATAATGACCCACTAACGATGCCGAACCCCCACAGACGACCCCATGGAAGTCAGGACTGAATACTGGTGCTGAGCTACTGGTCCAGCCCGAGATAGGGACGAGTTAGTGGGGAGTTGGTGGGAGAAGCATACGAGGTCTGGTGCTGGGCGCTAGTAGCCGCAGCTCACAGGGAGGGGGGCTGCGCGCTGCTTCTTTTTCACACAAAAAAAACACGTAAAAGCTTCTTTAAAGTCGAACTTTGTGACGCTGGGCCTCGAGCCGAGGGTCTGACCCGGCTCCTGGGGCAGGTCGACGGGTCCAGACCCGGGAAACACGAGCTTTATCCGAGGATCAAACTCAAAGACGCGCCAATTTGAGCGACGCAGAAGCGGGAGGATTTGAGCCCTTCCTCCCGAAACCTCCTCCAGGTCTGCGGGGGAAAGTGGCTCCAAACCCCGCGAATCACGAAGCCATCCGCCGGTGGACGGAGCCCCGGCGGAGGCCGAAAGGTGGAGAAGCAGAAAAGTAAAGAAATGGAACTTTAACGAGTTTTAACGAGTTTTAAACGAGGCTGCAGCTGCGGAGGAGCTACGGTCACTTAGCTGCTAACTAGGTCAACAATACCCAGCCATGAGCCGGGAGATCTGCTGCTTCACCCGGGTTAACGAGGCTAGCACGGGTCTGGACCCTCACCTGAGAGTATAGATCCTTTACTGAGAGTATATATACACTTTACTGAGAGTATATGTACTTGACTGAGAGTTTAAATCCTTTACTGAGAGTATAGCTCATTTACTGAGAGTATAGATACTTTACTGAAGGTTAAGATACTTTACTTAGTGTATATATACTTTACTGGGAGTATAGATACTTCTCCCAGGGTATAAATACTTCAAACAGATGAACTAAAGTCAAAGTGAAGCTGGACTCGGATCCCTTTCTCCTTCAGGACTCAAACACATAGAAACACACAGAGAATCGAACATTGCAGAGAAAGGTTCTAAACTGCAGCTCAGTGGAGCATGTCCACTGAGCTGCAGAGAACCAGGACCATGAGGACCTGGACCCTGAGAACCATGAGAACCAGGACCCTCAGAACCAGGAGACCCAGTAGCGACGTGTTGTTCTTACCTCGTCTCTGAAGAATGAATGAGCGCATCAGCTGTGGCGCCGGCGCCAATCCTTATATCCGCGTCCCCCACTGCGCATGCGCGTTCCCGGTTCACACGAACGCGCTAAACGTTTAAATTGGACGTCAGATTTCCATTAGCGCCAAAAGCCGGAGCGTCGAGCCGGAGCCGGGGCCGCAGGTTCCCGGTGCAGCGGCTCGGTGGCAGCGGCACACCGGGAACAACCGGAGGTTCGATCCCCTCGTTCACTTCTAACGGGACCGAGGCACCGGGAGCTTGGATCTCGTGAACCGCGCTTCCCGTCTGTTCCGGTTGGAGTGTGACGGCGCTGATGACGCGCAGGAATCTACCGGGAGCGGAACGTCTGCGTGACTTTTTGAAAGAACGAAGCTTTTAGTGATTATTTTACGCGGCAGCGGAACAGCTTCCGCATCCGAGCCCCGCCGGGGGGAGGGGCCTCCGTGACGTCCGACCAATGAGACAGCGAGCAGAGGCCACCGCGTGCTGACTCCTGGATGTAAACAGAAGGAGCACGTGGGTCAGCTGTCAAATAAATACACACGATGTAATCGGGTAAAAGTACCACATTAACTTGTGTACTTGATATAAGTAACTTAGTATTTGACCTAAAATATACTCAAAGTATTAAATCTTATAAAAAGGATTAAATAGAATCTGAGTGTGTAGAGATACTCTGTTCATCACGTGGTCTCATTACAAACATCACAAACCACCGGACACTGTCCTCTCATGTGATTCATCTATGAAGCTGAGATCTCTCCTCCCAGTTGAAACCAGTTCGAACAGAACCAGATCCAGCTTCACTTCCTCACTGGACCCACTAACAGTTCTAAACAGAACCATTAACAAACTTCAGTCTTGTGTTTCCCTTAGAGTTTTTAAATCTTTACTCTGTCATGTTTGTTATGAATCTTTTTAACTGTGTTGTTTTGTTGTTGCTCGTGTTTAATAGTTTGTTACTGATTGTAAATGTTTATTGTTGTCAGGCCTCTGCTGCAGAAGAGATTTAATCTCAATGTGGCTCATAAATAAAGATTCAATAAATAAAATGAAAAGTAAAAGTACTGTGCATCTGTCTACTCGGTCCTGTATATTGTGTTTGATATTAAAACAATAAAGACCTCTGAAGATGATGAAAGTGAAAACACCTGGTCACAAAGATATTTGGTCATATACGTAAAAGTGAAAAGCTTAAATCTACTTAAAGTTCAGATACTTATGTTTCATTTTAAATCAATTTAAATATAATGGTGCAGCTGATTAACACAGTGAAAGAGGAATCAGAGACAGGAGAGCTGTGTATGAAAACATTTATTATGGACTAATAAGAGATCACATGTGTTAACTATTACAGTTCAATAACAGATGACCCCGCTCTATAATTAGCATTCTTTTTTTTGTTTCTGACATCAGATAATCCATCATTCATACATAAAAAAAGGAGAACAGATATGTAGATAAATAAAACATTAACCTAAAAATTCCTAAACCTTTTTTTTGTTTTTGGCAAAGTGCTGTATTATTCCAGTAAACTACACAAAAAAAGCAAAAAAATTCTAACACTTGAAGAAAAAAAAATGCCACAAAATATTCTTCACACTTTTCTTTAAATAAACAAGAGGAGAAAGGAGGTTTTGCTACATCATCTGTCTGGTTGTTGAGTCGTTATAAAAGACGTACACTGGGCGATCAAGTGGTGCATAGTTGGTTTCTGACGTCTGTTTGTGTGTCTGTATAGATATATTAAAAAAAAGAGTTCAAGTTCTTCATTGATGCATTGTCATTACAACATTTCAACCTGGAAGGCACATGATCCACAAAGTTCAAGGCATCAAACAAAAAGAAAAACATCACAAATCCCTGTTAGTTTGATGATGATGGCGAGAACAGAAACTACAAGTCAAATCTGAGAGCCCCCCCCCGATCCCTTCTGTCCTAAAGTCTGTTTCAAAAACAACAGAAACACAAAATGACATCGTCCATGATTGCAAAGCTCGATAACAGAGGGAGACATTCGAAAAAAAGAAAAACTCCAACACACCAGAGAAAGAACCACTCCACCATCGTTACGATTAGTTACAGCAAACCGTGCAGACGCCTCACAAGTTAGTGCGTTGTTATAAACGCCAGATTCAGACACTCAGCTGCCACACTGCAAAACCGTCTCCGTCACGACAAACTGGATCTCAACTGATCCCAGAATCCTGCAGCACAGGAAAGTGGATCAATTCCCGAAAGTCCGACACCAACATTGAGTTTTTCCCGATCATGTTTGAGACGACAGGTCGAGTCGACACCTGTGAAACACTGAAGCTTGAGATCCTTCAGGAGCACGATGTGAGACTCAGTCCATTACTTCCACAAATGATTCAAAATAAGTGATGAATAAAGAATTGGTGTTTGTCATCTGTTCTTCTTCTCTTTTCACAGACGAGTCGATCCCTCTGTTCAGCTGCAGTGTGGCCACTCGGCCCCGGCTCCACTTTCCCTACAGCGGACACTCAACCCCCCCGCCACTGATTCAGAGCCACGAGGCCGAGAGCTGTCAACAATTACAAGATAAACAAATAAAGAACACAAAAGAACATCAGTATGATCAACTAGTGAAAGCTTAAAGGTCACTGCTACTTTTTGGTTTAAATATTTTTAACAGTTAATGAAAATGTAACTAAGTTAACATGGAAATAAAACAAATAAAAAGCATTAAAATACATTTCTAAAACTATGTTATAGGTACACTCGAGCAATCTATATATCTATAGATATATAACGACAAACAAGGTTCTCTCCCTCTCGATGGATTTCCAACTGTCAACTGAGCATCAAGCCTCTTTGTCACAGACCTGGGATCAGGTTTCGTTTCAGAGACACCAAATTAAAAGTCACTTCTCCCGCGAGGGGAAAAGTGTGAGCACACAAAAAAAGAATCATCAGCTGTCAAGTAAATCTGCATTTTCCTTAAGTGTAAGTGATTGGTTGTGACCCTGAGAAGTGAACTGCAGATTCATTTAAGAGCAAAAGAACAAATCATCTTTTTCCATTTTCTTTTTCAGCCGTCGTGACACTGACACACTGACACAACTCTACAACCATGCAACACATGACCACACACACCGAAACCATGGACACATATAAACCAACTTCATACTGATATGTAATCTGTTTTTTTCTTTTCAAAAAATATTTTGGAAGTTTTTTTTAAATACATTTTTTTATATTTCTTTTCATCTGAGAGCTACTGTTAAAACAAGGCGTTTAGTGATATTTAACCCAGTACATTTTACTGTCTTTTTTTCTTCTATCAAAAAGATATTGTGAAAACTACTGAATTACAAAGTCAGAGGCAGGTCCCCACCCCCCCCCCAACGCTGTGAACCTGCCGCTGAGTAAAGTGACCCACAGCACCGACTCTTCAGTTAAGATGTTCATAAAGAACAAGGAGGAGAAAGAGAAGAAGAGAAGAAGGAGGAGGAGGACGTCCCCGTGACAACGCCCGCTCATTGTGATTGGCCACAGAGAATGTGAGGTGGGAACACATGACCCTTTCTTTCACAGGATGGACGGATGAAGAGGAGGAGGAGGAGCTGGAGCAGGATAAAAAGAGGAGAAGTCACCAGCCAGTTTCCCTTTTTCACCGTCCAATCAGATTCTGGAACAGATGTGTGTAAGTGAGGGCTGATGATTCGCTGCTGGTGACATGTGTGTGGGTGGAGTTTCCACACGGCTGAAGGGCTGGAGGAGGTGGAGGAGGAGGATGATGATGGGGATGAAGGTCGCCCTGGCCTCAGAAGTTGAGGTGTCTCTGGCAGGGCTGGTGCAGGTGCATGGCGCTGGTCTTGGGGGGGCGCAGCAGGTTGAGGCGCCGCAGGGCGTTGCGGGACAGCAGCTGGGTGCGTTGGGTGGCGCCGCCCGAGCGCTGCTGCACGAGGCCGGAGCGGGCGGAGAGCGCCGCGGCGTAGCAGGCGGAGTGGAGGCTGGAGCGCCGCGGGACAATCGCCACTTCTGGCCTGCAGGGGGCGACACAAGGTGCAAGATGACAGATTGTAGATCTATTTTTTTTATATTTTATCTCGAGTTTAAAACCATTAAATTATCTTTATTAACATAACCCTTTCAAACAAACATATTTTGGTATTAAAGCTTTGTCACAGAGTCAAATCAACAACAAACATTATAATGAAACATTAGGCTGTAAACACATAGGGCTCCAGCAGATGGCGCCAGTTTGTTCCACTATGCATTTATATAATTTGCCAATAAGAGCCTTTAACAGACATTTTATCTACATTCATGTTTAAACATATTAAAGCTTATAATTTACAGAAAATTTGCATTTATGTTGAGATTTTAGATTTAGAAATATGTTTATTTTCCTAATTCAAGTTCTATATATCTGGTTGGGATTGAGTTTTTTTGGATTCTTTAATTATTTTCTCCCTAAATCAGCCCCGATAAATTTGATCTATACTCTAAACCTCAGCTCAGGACTTTACCTGTGGCGTGGGCCGTCCAGCGTGCGTCTCGCCTTCTCCTTCCCCCCCGAGGCGGTCGGGGTCGCCGGCACGTTGCCGGACAGGAAGTCCAGCTCCCGGTCCAGGGAGCGCGGCAGGGGGTCGAGGGTCAGGCGGGGGGGGCTGTGGTGGGTGTAGACCGACATGCTGGGGTGCTCAATCAGCAGGTTCTCCAGGGGGCTGGTCTCCAGGAGGACGGGCCGGCGGCTGCGGCGGCCGGTGAAGCAGGGCGGGGGGGTGACGAACCAGCTCTCCTCCAGAGAGCAGGCGTCCAGGCGCTGGAAGCCGCCCTCCTCTTCGTCCCCGTCCTCTTCATCCTCCTCGGCTCCGCCATCCGGGTCAGTGTCAGTCGTGGAGTTGAGGGAGGTGCAGGAGGCGTAGCGGATGGGGGGGCTGGCCATCGGAGAGGGAATCATCACCAGATCATCTTCCTCCTCCTCCTCCTCCTCCTCCTCTTCACGAGCACCAGAGGATCCAGAGAGGCCGTCACCACGCTGACCGGAGCAGGCTTCAGCTGCAGAGACAGACAGACAGGGTGTCACTATCAACCAGTCACATCAGTGAGGTTTAGAGCTTCTTCAAATGGTTCAATCTGTAACTGCACTTCATGTAAGTTCCATGTGAATCTTCTCTGTGCTCATTAATAAAGCAGCTTCATGTTAAACATCTGTTTGTCGAGACGCCGGACGACTAAAACCCTTCATCTGCTTCAGGGTTAAAAACCACAAAGATCTAAATAATCAATCAAATTAGTTTATTATTAGTTCTTTCATTAGATAGAACACAGATCAGGTGGATTTAAGACGTTTATGAGGAAAGGTTCCTGATTGGACATTTCAATTCTCACTTTAAAAACCCGAAGTAACGTCTCCATCCTGCCAGCAGGGGGCCCAGTGGCCTCCCGGTGCAGCAGGATTCATGTAAACTGTGAAGTCAAAGAGCTCAGCATCACATGTCACACGTTTCTGTTTGTGTTCATGCAAACACACGCCAGCTGAACCCGTCACACCCAGACGCTGCAGAAACAAGCTGCTGCACTGTGACACTAACACACAACCCAGGACCAGTCGCACACTGGACCTCAGAGGCCGATGAGTCACTGAGACACAAGGAGTAAAGAAGGTGGAGAAGAAACATGAGCTAAAAATAATGTGCGAGCAGACGTCTGCGTTTGACTCCAGCTCTGTTTAAGGACCTGATATTTTCTGACACTAATTAAAGATGGAGGTCATGGCTGCTCCCCAAAGTGAAACCCCTCCTCCTCCATGTTAGCAGATGAGACATGGACCGAACTGGAAAAATCAAAGCAGGTGTTAAATAAATGTTTGTCAAAGATGGTTCCTGTCCTTTCAGGCCGGTCTGGTTTGAAACGAGTCAGATGTGTTTGGAGACGTCCAGCAGTGGGACTCGGTGCAGTCGCAGGTTCGACTCTCTGCAAACTACAGAGAAGCTTTCACATTGAAACAAACCAGGACAGATGAAGTGGAACTCGACACTGAGCTCAGGTGAGGAGCTGCAGCTCGGTGCCCGTACATGTCCACAGCGGGAAACCACCGGGAGCTTTTTATACCTCCGCTGGCTCCTCGGGCGCTTTGTCTGACTTGTTTACAGGGTGACCATAAACTGCATCCCAGCCTGAAGTGGGCCGGCTGACCCCCTCCGCTCTATTCACACATCTGTGGAATCTGACACGGGTCAGTTCAAGACCATTGACGGGTGAACGGGGGATCAAACCTTAACTGTGCCAACATTCACTCAGAGCCACATGGCAGTGACAGCAGTGTGTTACTGTGTGGGTTACTGTATGTTACTGTGTGTGTTACTCTCTGTGTTATAACGTGTGTTAATTTAACTTTAAACATTTCTTTACACGTTGCTTCACATGCTTCAGGATCCTGTTGTTCTTCCACTGGATTCAATCCTGTGGACTTTTGCCTCCTCTGCTCTGCACCAGCTTTCACATGAAGCTGCTCCCTGAGGTGGCGGTTCGATTTGTGTTACAGGGGGAAACACACAGACACACATTGCACCATCAGGTACACACACACACACACTTGAGGTCTATGTCTAAGTTAATAAAAATATGCAAATAGCTGCAGGTCAGTGAGTGTGTTGCCCGTTGTCTGCACACAAACACGCGAGCTGGATTATAACTGTCAGCTGGTGTGTTTACTCTTTTACTGACTGTGTGTTTTGAGGGAGGATATTATTGGATGTTATTGAGGTGGAAACATAAAAATCAAACCACACTGATCTGCTGCTCACATTTAGTTACCACTGGTCTGTTAACTGGGAGAGAAGCAGATGGAAATGGACCCGTGTGATTTAAAAGTGGAGCGTGAACTGGTCCTCGGATCAGTCAGACCAGGATAAATCTCCATCACATCCTCAGGACACTCACCCAGGTAGTTGACCAGGATCCAGTCCTCCTCCTCCTCCTCCTCCTCTTCCTCCTCTTTGCTGTCTCCAGGTTCGCTGCTTCGGCTCAGCTCCTCATCCCCGAACAGAGCGCTGGTGAACCTCTGAAACATCCCGCCTGGACGTCCTGCAGGGGCGAGAGGACGAGGGGGGGGCTGGGGAGGGCACGCGGCACAGGGCGATGGCGGGGAGGCGTGGCGGGCACTTTGGTCATCAGCTGCAGGATTCACGGCGACAGGAAGGCTCCGGAAAGGTCAAGTGCAACAACAGCGTGTGGTCAGCGATCATCTGAGGGTCAGCAGCACAGGATGGACATCGCTCAGCGTGAAGTCGAGTCAACGAGTCGATAAATCAAAAACCCTGAGAAGGAACGAAGAGGACACAAAGTTTAGACTCGAGTCTCTGATGACACAGAAATGACCATATGGATAATTATCATGATAAACGTCAGCTGACCAAGTAGAACAATTTATACCCATAACGTTTTTCAATTTTTTTTTCAGATTAAGCATTTTTCATATAACAAGAAAATTTGAATAAACTAAATAAAGTTATTCTACTCTCTTCAGACAAACGTTAGACGCTGCAGCTTTTTAGACAATATCTGTGAGTGTTGTTGAAAACCTAGATGATGTTTCAAGAATAGAAACAATAAATCATAAATGATCAACCCGTTAATTTTCAGTTATAAAAGATATATGTTTTTTGTTCAGCGTCTGAAAGCAGGAAATGTGTACAGCTGCGGATCTGACCTGCAGAGCATGTTAGTAAATAACTGGTGTTTAACACACACACACACACAGACACACACACAACCAGACACACACTTGGCTGGAGAATCTCCACCTTCACTGAGGCTGGTTCAGATCCCGTCGGGCTCAACGGACGAGACCAGCAGCTGCTGCCGCTTCACTTATTGATCAGTGTTTTATTCATCAGTAAATACAGAGATGTGCTTTGTGCAGGACACACACAGACACACACTCACTGCTGGTCTGAGAACAGTCTCTCCCACCCAAAGTCTGAGTGTCGCTGCTGCACGGAGGAGAAGCATCCTCTTGAATAATGAATTAACACCGGGAATCGGCCAGTGACAAAGAAGTGAGCGTCTCTGTTCAGCCTGTGCTTCCCTGTTGGAGTCGGAATCATCAGGACGTGAAAAACCACACGGAACTGTGATGATGGACGACGTGTCTCCACCTCCAATATCCACAACTGAAGCCAGAATAGAGGAGCGCTGACATCTTGAGGTGGGCGGAGTCACAGTTTCAAGGTCCAATTAACCAACCAGGAGTCAGTTTCCACTGCCAATCATGACAAACTGATCAGAAACACTTGAACAAACATCAGTGAGATAAGAACGACCTGAAATGACAGCAACCATCTTTTAGCCCATGTCCCATCTGCTGACATGGAGGAGGAGGAGGTTTATGACCTAAACTGCAGCCAGACACTTTGCTTCACTTGTGTGGAGCCGTCCTGTCGTCCATCTTTATTTACAGTAGTGGTTTCACCAGACACCATCCGTGAGCAGGCGACGGCACGAACACACAAATATCCGAAGTTTATGAACGCGTCTTCGGTTCAGATTCAAATGAAACAACCATAGAGCTCAGCTGTGAGGCGTTCAAGCCTCCTGCTCCGGCTCGGTTTTCTTTGTGCTCACATTTACGATGCGTAGAAAAATAAATAAATAAAGATATTTCTATGAATTTAAGTGAAACTAATAATCTGTAAACAGGAGGCAGCTGTGACAGGAACATAAAGACTGACTCTCACTGAGGTGATCTGCTGTACCTGCTCACACACACATTCAACTGAGCTCATCGTTATAATACGAAGCGTTAACGTCATCCAACGGGACACGATCGAGGTTTTCACCACCGCAATTAAACTGCACACACACACACACATAATAAATGCCATTAAATGATAAACTCTGTTGAATTTACATGTTGATTAAAACGTTGTGTCGGTCACTTCTTTAATAATCAGCTGTTTTTGATAAAAGGTCAGAACATGTTTCTAATGATTCAATAATCTGATATCAATCAAATGCTTTATTTATAAGAAGAATATATATTTATAAATCTATAATTATAAAAAGCACAAAGTGAACAGGGCCCCTTCAACTGTCTCAGAAACAAAAGGGACACAACACAAAGAGCGGACAAAAGCAGCCAATCCTCGATCAGGAAAGCCGGAAATAAAGATGAATTCGTATCTTTTCATTAAACGGCCTGTTGTCGGAATTGTTCTCGGTTAGTTTCCTTCCCGAGGCACTGATCGACTAATCGGCTTCGTGTTTGTGCTCGATTGTGGATCAGGAACTAGTCTTCGAGGGAGAAACACCGAACCCGCACAGGTCGGGTGAGTCTGTAACTCGACGCGAACATGGAACACACAGTGGGAATCGGACCCGGGACACGGAGACAACCGGAGACACAGTGACCACCGGGGACACGGAGACCACCGGAAAACACTGACACGCGAGTTTAAAACGCGTCTCTGTCAAAGTTTGAGGTGTTGGCGGCGAGGCTGGAAAACACGGAGCGAAGAAGAAGACAAAGAGCTCACCTGCTGCCGCAGAAGAAGAACGCCCGACGGCTTGGAGATCCCTGAGGCTGAGGTAGACGCGGTTCTTCAGGACCAACAGAACCCGGATGATTCTTCTCGGAAGAAATAAAATGATATTCAAGTATAAAAAGGTGAAGTTCCTCCGCGGCCTGGTTCTTCTTTGTTGTTGTTGTGGAGCTTCAACAGCTGATAGCCATGACGTAACCAGAGACAGCCTATCAGAGGCGGGACTGGCCCGGAGCGGCTCGGCCAATGGGAACGCGCGGTGGGAGCTGTCACTATCCCACGTGACTTCGCCCCCACCTCCTCCTCTGAGCTGCTGCAGAATGTCGCCCCCGCCCCCAAAAACATATGTTACACAAGCACTTCCGGGTACAGATTGATTTTATTTACTGAAAAATAAACATGATGACATGGAGATAAAAACGTTTAATAAATGCACACGAGACTGTTTATAAACATAATAATTTAAAAAATATAATTAAATACATTAAATTAAACTCGATTTGTGAAGAAATTATAAATAAAAACATTCTGTAATTTCCTAAATACTCAAAGTCAACTTTATGGTCATGTCTGCCATATGTACAAATACACATATATAAGTACACGACATAAACATATACATTACATACAGAAGTACACAACATGTAAATACACCACATATAAGTACACAACATGTAAGTACACAACATGTAAGTACACATTATAAACGTACAGAACATTAAGGTACATAATGCATAAGTACACAACAGATATGAACAGCAGTGCAAACAGGAGATGAATCCATGTGAAACTGACCCCTGAGCACATAATGTTCAGTTGTAACATATATGAATATTATGATCATACATTAGCCGCATCATTTACAGTAAACACGTGACTGCTGCAGCTCAGTGTTCCCCCCTGGTGGTCTGGAGACAGGTGAACAGCTCCGGGTCCTTCAGGCACCGATGTGGCTCCTCGGCTCCTCAGGGCCTCATGTCACCTGCACCTGAAACATCTCGTAGATAATCTGCTCCCATCAGCTCAGAACCAGTTCGCTCCAGCTCTGGATGACATCTCAGATATAAAACCCCCACTGCCCCTCCCTCTGACAATCCTGTTTTTATCTCAAGCGATAAAGATGTAGAAGATACGCAACAGAAACTGTAACGACATCCAACTGCTGCTTGTTTCTTCAATGATAACAACAATAACAATGCAAGTGAATATCCAATCAACCAATTAATAAATGGATTAAAGGATTAATGATTAACAAGTACCAGTTCTACTTGTTTCACCTTTGATCAAAATAACATATAAATGTCATATTTTACAAACTCTGCAGGTTTTCTATGTAAAATTTGTGCAACTGTCAAATAAATGAGTAGAAAGAAAAACAAACTATTAATATAAAGAATAACTCTCTGAGATTAGAGTAAATGTACTTCAGGTACGTCTTGACCTTTGACCTCTAAACGGCTGCTGGCTCAGAGCCCTTCAGACGTTGAAGCAGGAGAAGCAGGTGAAGTGCTGCCTCTGGCCACATGGGGATATTAATCTGTCTGATGATGTGTTTGTGATGATTCGTAGTCATGACGACACGCAGGAAGCAGACAGACGAGTCTCAGCTTCTTGCCTCGTCTCTCCGGTCGAGCTTCCAACTGTAACTCAGGAGGAATGTGTCATCACACGTTTAATGAGTCGACACAAAGAGGCGATGATTCCACAAAGAGAGCTGGAGAAATATTAAAGTCTGACATCGATCACTTCATCAGAAACACCGCTCTAATACCAGCACAGGTCTTCTTCAACGGGAAGATTTGTCTTTTTGCTTACATCGTTTTTAATCTTCTTTCTCACCTTTTACAGACATTTCACCAGGAGAGCTTGTGTTATTTCACTCAGAGATGAGTCAGTGAAGTGTCACCTGTGATGGTGTGAAGTCCAAACTTACGTGTGTTCGTATAAAGAGCTTCACCCGCTGACCCACAAACACACACAGGCTACGACACACGGAGGAGAATCAGGACACTGAGGACACGTTACCCTCCACTTGTCCACTCCCAGACACAAGGTCACACCTGAGCTTCACCACAACACTGATAAGACGTCCTGCACCCCCGCTCGCTGTCCTCAGCTTCAATGAGTGAATGTTATGCTGTGTGTGTGTGTGTGTGTGTGTGTGTACATGGCCCACATTCCTATCTGCATGTTTACGATGCCCCCCCCTCCCCAGCCCCAGTTGACATGGCAGGTCACCGCGGCAACAGTCAACAGCTGGAGGGGCGGAGTCAGTGTTTACTGAGTAAATTAAAGGTCTGGTTTGAAGAATTTATAAATTACTAATAATCCTCCCAACGTGTTGAAACCTTCTCTTTACCTCCTGGAAGATAATTCGCTGCAGTTATGACACATCATGAGTGGGCGGAGCCTCGGTACCACACAGACTCCAGATGGTGTCATCAGTACAAGATGGCAGCGTTTGTTTGGGAGATATTTCATCTTCATTTCTCTGTGTTCAGAGGAGGTGGAGACGTGTCGTCCATCTTTATGATCTGTGAAGCTGAGGAGAACAGTGATCAGGAAACCAGGAGCTGCACTGACTCCACCAGAAGTTCACTGATGTTTCCTTCTGTTCGTTTCTCTGCTCGACTCGAACGAGCGAACCCACAACAGACCACTGGACATTTTGATTCTGAGGAACAGAAGGATTTTTCCTTATTTCTCTGTTTACCTTTATTGTTCAGGAATAGTTTGAGCGACAGGAGACACACTTCCAGGTGTCGACTCTCACTTCCTTCATCTCACACACATCAACGTCACATCAAGCCCAGAACGTCTCTGAGTGTTTTTCCACAGGACGAAGCTCAGGTCCGATCTGAGTCTGACTCACTGATCTGTTTCTCAACAACAACACAAAGTCATTGACCTCCACACTCAGGCGATGTTGCACAACACACACTGTAAACATCAGCCACAGTATGTAGGGACACAGGAAGTTTAGGTTGAGTTGAGTTTACGATGGTGCAAGCTGGACACACACACACACTCACACACTCACACACTCACACACACACTCACACACACAAACACACACTTTTGTTTGTCCTTCTCCAGAGATTTCTTTCTATTAGTAAAACTTATAAAACTTTCAATAATCAGAAGGATTTTAAAGGAAATAAAAGCTTTAGTTTGCATTAGTTTGCAAAATTACACTGGGCCCAGAAAACTGCTCCCACACTGAACTGCAAAACGACATCCTCCTGCTGGGTTGCATCAGCTGCTGCCCAGTCAGCTGGCGTCTGGGAACTGGTTCTGAGCTCGGCTGCTCTCCAGTGGAGAAGAACGGTGAAGCCAGTGAAAACAACCAGCTGAGAACAGTTTGAGTTGCGAGGACGAGAGCAGAATGAAGCACCACAGGCTGGAGCCAGAACATCTCTGACCTGAAGAACAACTCATCTGATACCGGCTAAATTTCAGTGGCTGAAGTTTCACATAGTGTGTAGACGTCAATATTTATAGGAAACACACAAAAGTATTAAAGAATGAAAACACAAGAACGATCAAACAGCTGAATGAATGAAACCTGATGAAATGATCTGCATGAATAGAAGCGTTTAAAGAAAAGCTGTTTGAGCTCATGACTCCAACTTTCATCTTTAACTGTAACAGAGTTTTCCTGACACCTAGTGGCCGGAGGTTGTGAGTCCGTGTTTCAGGTTGTTCATCCTCCACAGTCGGTTGGAAACACTATCTCAAAGGAATCTCCTCAAATTTTGTCAAATCACAGATGAACCAATTCAAATTGTGGTTGAAAGTCAAAGGTCAAGGCCACTGTGACCTCACAAGCCCTCGAGAACAAATGATCCGTTTCTCTCATTTAAACAAAAATGAACAGAATAGATGTGTGGGGTCAAAGGTCACGTCTCACGCAGAGATGAGGACGACTCAATGACCTCTGAGGTGATCCTGCAGCTGCTCTGCATGTGTCCGACCTGCAGCTCCTGAAGACGTCTGTGTGTTCTGCAGAGAAACATCCCTGCACTGCTGCGGCACACAGGGAGGTTGCAGTTAGCATTAGGGGCTAATAACTGTTGGGACACGTTTTTTATGAAACCAAAGGCCTCCTTTTCGGCCTACATGTGTGGTCAAAGCCTGAGAACAAGCATGGTCTCTTTGTTCAGTAGAACTATTAGAATGCCAAGGAACTCAGGCTCCAAGAATGCTACATGTTCCTTTGTTCCGGTCAACTTCACACAGGTGTGAAAAGCCACAAGGCTCCCCTCCTATTGGTCACTCTGGCCCTGTGACCTGTGAGGACACCGGGCCTATATATGACCAAGATCTCACTCTCTTCACTCTCTTTCCATCAACCCTCCAATGACAGCAGGCGGCAAGTGATGGTTGAGTTCTACACAGCCATCATTGAGTCCATCCTCACCTCATCCATCACCGTCTGGTTCTCTGCCTCCACTGCCAAGGACAAGGGCAGACTGCAGCGGATCATTCGGTCAGCTGAGAAGGTCATCGGCTGTGACCTGCCGGCTCTCCTAGACCTGTTCCACTCCAGGACCAGTAAGAGAGCAGATCATCGCTGATCCTTCCCATCCCGGTCACCACCTGTTCCAGAGACTCCCGTCCGGAAAAAGGCTCCGGGCCATCAGGACTAAAACCTCACGTCACCTGAACAGTTTCTTCCCCATGGCGGTGGGGCTCACAAACAAGCCCCCTGCACCACACTGACTCTGCTGACCCCCCCCCCACACACACAATAATTTATAACTCTATATTATTGGCACTATCACCAATCTCTGCACCTTAGAACCGCATGTAACTCTCTTACTGTATATATTGTTGTTTTTATATTGTTGTTTTTTTATATTGTTGTTTGTACAGTGCACCAACCACACCAAGGCAATTTCCTGTATGTGCAAATATACAAGGCAATAAAAATAATTCTGATTCTGATTATAAGTTTGATACGTGTTGTGGTATTGTGGTTATAAGTTAGTCGAAAGTAAGGTTAGTTCGTAATGTTCTTCACTGGTTTTCTTTGAATTTCTCTCTGACCCTCTTTTTGTCTAATTTAGCACCAACACAGACACAAACATATAACCTCACCTCCTTCCCCCGGTACTAGATATACACAGCAGTAGAAGAAGGGGCTGTTAACTGTAGGGGGTTTTAGCGACTATTTGAAGGCATGCTGAGGAAGGTGTGAACGTTTGGTCCACCACCATTTTGAGAACCCCCCTTATTTACATAGACACCCACATACACATCTTTGTTTAGTTAGTACGTTTATCTATTTGTGTTTTTATACTTAAATTATGTTCCTAATAAAGGTTTTCTTTCACAAATGTTCTGTCTTTAATGTTGCATAAGTGAATTTTGCCAACCGCTACACTGTCAAGAACTCCATAACCTTCACTGTTCATTATATAATTTTGAATAGTAAATATTGAGATTTATAATTGCATTAGATCTGATTGAGACTGATCTTAATCAATAAATTGGCTTTTTTTTCCCCTTCCTTTTTGCCCTGAGAGAACTTGAACCAACTAAAGTTATGATTTAATATAAATATTTTAAATAATAATGTTTTATTTTGATAACCACATATATTGAGTGCCTAAAGGCACACCAGTCTATGGTTTCACTTTTTAAGCATTATTGCAAAACATAAAAGCCAAACATTTTCCCTCTGATCTTGTAAACAGTCCAAACTCTGCTTTTTAAACCTTCACCCTTTTATTGGCAACAACCCATGATTACAAAACATTTGAGAACAGATCCTTTAATTCTACGGCAGCAAAGTGTCTTTGAGAAAAAGTCCAAGAGAGGAAAGTAACTGGTAACTGGTGTGTGATGCGTCTGCAGGAGACATGTTGGGTCTGCATCAGATCCGAATCAGGACTTCACATGAACCTCGCAAACCGCTTCAGTTTAAAACTCCAAAGAGGAAGTTCAATATCATCTGAGTATGACGGATGTAAAAAACCATGTGACCTCCCTGCAGCCTCCCCTTCCTTCCAGAAACAGGGGAAACAGCTGTGAGCAGAGGAAAGAGGTCCTCACTCATGTTGGGCCTGAGTCGTTGATGTTGGTCAGCGGGACGTAGGAGTAGCCACCTCCCTGGTTTGGACTCGAGCTGCGACAGGCTTGCACCAGGTGAACCAGCAGGCTGGCCGACAGCAGAGTGGCCAAGGTGAGGTTGATGATCAGCCATGTTGGCCTGGGGAGAGAGACAGGGGCGGGGGGGTTTGGACGGAGTGCTCGTCAACGGTTAATTCAATCACCATTTTAAAACCCGAAGCAGAAAACCGACGATTATTTGTCTTTTCCTTATTTGTTCGTGTGAGGCCACAGTCAGAATGCTTTTCGTTCGATTTGAAACGGGAAAGGTTCAGTTTACGTTTCCAGCGACGACGACAGGAAGTTCAGTTTACATATAGACAGGAAACCAAACAGGAAGTACACACACACATGTTGGTACTTCTATCTTAGTAAGGACACTCTTTGAGAAAATGCATTCCCTAGCCTCACAAACCATAACTATCACAACAAAATCCCTAGCCAGCCTCTCTCTCTCACTCTCTCTCTCCCCCTCTCCTCTCCTCTCCCCCCTCGCTCTCCCTCCCCCCCTCTCGCTCTCTCTCTCTCTCTCTCATTATCTCGCTCTCTCCTCCTCTCTCCTCACCTCTCCTCCCCTCTCCTCCTCCACCCCTCTCTCTCTCTCTCTCTCTCTCTTCCCAAAAAAACAAATCTGAGCAGGAGGGAAACCTGATATCTCAGCCAACGCCTTCTGTTTTCATTTCCGTCTTCTTGTCTCTGTCAGTTGAACCACAGGTACGGCTGATCCACTAGAGACCAGATGGAACCAGGACAACACAGGGACTGATCCTTCCAGAGGACTTAGATCTACTAGATATTCAGAAATACCCACTGCTGGACCTGGATTTAGTAGAACTGATCTGGTTTAAGGATTCCGACCGTGTGGATCAGAACTATCCTGATCTGACTCAGACATGAATTTGTCCATAATTAAAACTGGGGCAGGGATTCTGCTGTTTGTTCTGCTGCTGGGGTGAGTATTGATTCTGATGCTATTGATGAGATTGATGACTGAACTGTTTAATGATTCTGTTTCTGTTTGAATCTACAGACTGTTGTACAGCTCGGTCTGGCAGCCCTGCAGGTAACACACACACAAACTAATGCTCCTTGTTTTAATATTAACTGATTAATTGATTGGTAGTAAAATAATTATTGATGTTGTGTTTTTGTTTTCTAGAGTCGCAGATCCTGTTGAACAGACTCAGATTTCACCTGCATGCAGGTCAGTAACTCTTTGTTTCTCTGTTCAGGTTAGTCTGACAGGCGGTTTTGTGTCCTTCACACTTTTATTCTGTTTTAGTGATGCCAGTTGTCTGAACACTGTGTACACAATTATTAGACAAGTGAGTATTTTGAACATATCATACTTTTTATGCATATTTTCCAACTCCAGCTGTAAAAACTACAACTACACACACATACACACGTACAAACTTACACACACACACACACACACAAACACACACAAACACACACAAACACACAACCACAGTCATTGTCCACTGCGGCCAGTTAGGATCCATCAGCAGCTGCCTGCTCGGTTGTGGTCAATCGCCATTATCTGATGCCAACATGATAAAGGATCCGCCATTATTATTACGATAAGCCAGCTCTACACAGAATACGCCGTACTGGAAAAAACAATACAAATATATAATACGAAATAGGGTTAGGGTTAAATCTGCTGTACTGACAGCCGATAGCTTTAAATGTCCAAACAATTTAACATTAATTATGTGCAATGCTTGTGCGAGCAGCCGCCTGGCTGTTCACACAGGAAGCACATCTCCCACGGGATGGACTGCGGTTAGGGTTAGCCGACACATTGGATGCGTTTACCATAAATGTCAGTATATGAGTGCAGTAGAATTTCTGTGTCGGCTGATTTGACCAGCCGTGATGCTACCCGCCGCTTCCCAGTTCTTCCCAGTTCTTCCCAGTTCATCGGTCCCGGAGCGAACAGCCCGATTGATTAACATGGGAGCAGAAATGAGGCGTACAGCTTTTTGAGGCGCTTCTCGGAGCTTCTGCCTCCGGTGTATCTCCGGGATGAGAGGACGATGGTGTGACGTTACTGCATAGGTTAACATCGCATGTATCACTTCATGATAAATCAGCTTCTTGTGGCTCCCTCTCTGCGTTTTGCGACCTAGGCCACCGCCCTTGTTGCCCATGCCAAGAGCCGCCCCTGGTCGTACTGACGTGCAGACGCTGACGCCCTGGTTGGCTCCCGTGGTTTGGGAGGGAACCTTCGACCCGGTTGTCCTCGACAGCCTCTACCAGGCGCAGAACATCACCATCGCAGCCACGGTGTTCGCCCAGGGAAAGTATGATGTCAAAGTGTTAACTTGTCTATACCCCATGAACACAGAGTTTCTGGTTTGACTTTTACCTGGAGCTGACTCCTCTCACCTACTCCACAGGTACATCAGGTTCCTGAAGAAGTTTCTGGAGACCATGGAGCAGCACTTCTTCACTGGTTTCAATGTGCATGTGTTTGTCTACACTGACCAGCCACACAAGGTGCCCCAAGTCAAAATGGCCAGCGGCAGACAGGTAAAGGAAGTGTGTTCCCAACAAGGTGAGTCCAGGTCAGCTGGACTCTGTCCGCCTGGTTTCTAAAACAAGTTTTGCTCCACCTCCAGCTGACGGTGAAAACAGTGCCCACCGTTAACCGTTGGCAGGATATCAGTGCCAGCAGGATGGTTCGGGTCCTGGCCCTAATAGAGGAGGAGCTGCATGACTACGCCGACTTCATCTTCTGTCTGGATGTGGACTCCGAGTTCCACGGCCGATGGGGCACGGAGTCACTGGGAGAACGGGTCGCTGTGCTCCATCCAGGTCAGCAGAGAATCCTTTCTACTCTTTGTGTCAACATCCTGGTTGCAGATCGGGCCCACTGGTGTGGTCCACTATAGAGGGACACTTACTGTTGTGTAGTAATATACCAGTTTTACTCAGTTGTGTGATAACAGTGTCAGATGTGTTTTAGATGAAGCTACGTGGAGCCAACAGGCGCACTCAGCTCTACCATTCCAGATGAAGTCTCACTCTAACTTTTGGGTATGCTCCCATGTTTTCCAACTTGTGTCTGCAGGTTACTACAAAGTGGACCGCAGCGGGTTCCCCTATGAGCGGCGGCCTATCTCCAAAGCCTACATGGCTCCTGGGGACGGGGACTTCTACTACTGTGGGGGGGCATTCGGAGGCCTCCTGCAGGAAGTACACCTGCTTACAAAAACCTGCTCCACCAACTTTGGGGATGATGCTAAACAAGGCATCGAGGCAGCCTGGCAGGAGGAGAGTCACATTAACAGGTGAGCAGAGTCACTCGAGCAGGCATCGACCCTGGTTGATATGCTAATGACTGTTTTTCTGTTCCATGGTTTCAGGTATTTGTGGATCAATAAGCCCAGTAAGATTCTGTCACCTGAGTACCTGTGGCAGGACTTTAAACCCCGCGACCCTGAAATTCACATCATCAGGTTCTCTGGAGTTGTGAAGAACTACGCAGAGATCCGACCGAATGTCTGAGAGAACCCAGCTGCACCAGACGGACCGTGAAAGTCAGCTATGTTTTACTGGCTCATTTTCTGTTCTGAGTCGCAATGCACTTTAAAGGGGACATATTATGAAAATTCCACTTTTGTAGTGCTTCTACACGTTAATTTGGGTACCTGGCATGTCAACCGTCCCAAAAGCTTGAGGTTGTGGTCCCTCTATGTCAGAAAACGTTCCGCTAGATGGTGTCGAATGGGACTACGAGCGAAAAATACGACATAGTTTCGCTACATGGCCTTGGATCGACCCGCACCATCATCTCACCGGCTCCGGGGATAGACGTTCCCAGCTTCCAGGCTAGCGTTAGCTCTTGCTCCGCCCTCTCCCCGGGGAGACTAGCCGACGGAGCCGGGCCGGTGGAGCCCAGGCTGACACTGCCGACACTGTGTATAAGGGTGAAGCTCGGATCCTGCGGAAAGCTTTTAGTGTCCCGGGGGTCTCCGCCTCGACGATCGGCATGTTTATGCGGCCAGTTAGATGTCTGAGGGATAGCAGCAGCGAGCTAACACATCTGAGGAGGGCTGTTTTAGACAGGGTAAAAAGCTGCTGTTTTTGGTGCTTTTTAAGGTGCTTTTAAATGATCCTTGTGGTATTTTAACAAAAGTATGTTACAGACATTTCATTAAGAGTTCAATAAACCATATCAACTTGTGATAAAATGGGTATAGGATGAGTCCTTTAAGTGTAAATGAGTAGATATAGGGTCCTGGTCTGTACCTGGCCTGGTTTGGCCTCTGCTGGTTTTCTTTTCTTTATACCTGTCAGTTCTCAGATACAAATACTATCTTGCGGTGATGCCCTGTTAAAAATCCAACACTAATTTGGTATTGCATCTTATGCTCCTGCTAATATTTCACAATAAAATTCTTTAAAAAAAAATGGATGGATTCAGTCAACAGAAACGTAGTAGGGGCTATTATTTTGTGTTGCACACAGCTCAGTTCGTACACAAAAGGTCTCCTCCTGGTCAGACTACAACCTTCATTGAGAAAATATCTCAAGGCATAATTTTGAGGAATTCTTGTTAATAATTAATTACCGCCCGTGTGGGTCACCGGTATTTATATACACATAAATCGCCGTTTGTTCAGACTACAACCCTCAATTAAATACAAGTTGATTAAGTACAGTTTTGAGGAATTTTTAAATTAGTAGTAATTCATTACCTTAATAACTATTTATAATAAGATGTATTTAGAGATTTACAGCTGATTTCCATCTATAAGCCTTGTGTTACCGTTGTTATTTTGTCATAATTTGGGATCACTCACAATCTAACTCAAGGATATTATTCAGTGAGTATAATTATATCGCTTTTAATTTTTTCTTAATGTGAGTAAGTATGTTTATATCCAGAGATAAGCACAGCGCAAATGGTCAGTGTGTTAATAGTGATTGACTCACTCAGAAAGACTTTCTCTGTCTCACACAAGATGAGATGACGCAGGGAATACATTTTATAAAAAAGAGCATATTTATAGTAGTTCTTTACTTTTTATAATTTTTATATTATTTGGCTGGCACTTGGCATTGGTTATAGATGCCCTGATTCATATAAATGCATTCAGCAGGTATTTGCTGAATGAGAGAATTAGCAACTTTACTAGGCCATAATATGTTTGAATTCAAGTTAGTCATATAGATAAAGTAACTTTATTGTCAATTTCTTAACATGTTCAAGACATACAAAGACTGCATATTAGATGAAATGCTTCCTGACAGGAGGATGTAAAACCAGGTCCAGTTTGTCGTGTTGCATCAGAGACTGAAGCAAGTTTCAATCCGTTGCCTGAGGAAACAGAAGCTGTTTGATGAAGGAGGGAAGATCCCTCAGGACGTCTGTGTTCATCTTCACAAACCATCAATTGCATTCACGTCCATTTTGCTTCTCAAAACTTAAACCCTGTCCACAAAAACATCTGCAGAGGCAACATGTGATCAATACAAACAAGAATATTGATGAATGTCTGAGATCATGGATTCTGACAGCACAGAGATCATGTGGACATTTGCCTCCACAGCTGGTCCGTGCAAACAGGATTATCGAACGTGGAGACAAGTGGCTGACGTCCTCCAGAAGTCATCGAGGAGCTCAGAGCTCAAGCGAGGACGAGAGCAGCGACAGAGAGGAGACGCACCTTCACCCTGAAACCCACAGAATGAAGCACCACAGGCTGGAGCGAGAACATCTCTGACCTGAAGAACAACTCATCTTCTACCGGCTAAATTCTGTGTAGACATCAATATTTTAAGGAAACACACAAAAGTTTTAATAGAATGAAAACACCAGAACGATCAATGAAGGAAACCTTATAAAATATCTGCGTGAATAGAAGCGTTTAAAGAAAAGCTGTTTGAGCTCATGACTCCAACTTTCATCTTTAACTGTAACAGAGTTTTCCTGACACCTAGTGGCCGGAGGTTGTGAGTCCGTGTTTCAGGTTGTTCATCCTCCACAGTCGGTTGGAAACACTATCTCAAAGGAATCTCCTCAAATTTTGTCAAATCACAGATGAACCAATTCAAATTGTGGTTGAAAGTCAAAGGTCAAGGCCACTGTGACCTCACAAGTCTAACCTGATTCTACCTCTAACCCTAAACTCTAACACACACACACAAATAAACATGAATGATGTGCATTTCTGGGGGGGGGGTGACTGACCTACACAAGCCTATAGCCGCCACCCCCCCAACAAGAGAATTTGTGCTTGTGTGTTTCTGTTCAGACACAACGGACAAATGTGTGGATTATTTAATTTGGATGATGACATTTCACATAATTAAAGATGGTGAACTTTCATCATGTGGGGGCAAAAATTAAGGGATATTGAAAGTATGGGTTGCATTTTAAATCATGAATATAATATATGATATCAAACTTATTTGATATCGATTTTCAGCGTATATTCCGGCCCGATTTGCAGAGACAACACACAAAAACCATCGCTGTAGATCGCGAGCCGGCTGCGTAGCTTCCCGATGCTTACCAGTTCTTACCAGTTCTTACCAGTTCTTACCAGTTCTTCCCAGTTCTTCCCAGTTCTTACCAGTTCTTACCAGTTCTTACCAGTTCTTACCAGTTCTTACCAGTTCTTACCAGTTCTTCGCTCCCAGAGCAACCAGCCTGATTGATTAACATGGGAGCAGAAATGAGGCATACAGCTTTTCGAGGCGCTAATTATCTTAATTATTATTTATAATAAAAAGTGTGAAGAGATTTACAGCTGATATCCAGCTATAGGCCGTCAGTTACAATTGGCATTTTGTCATAATTTGGGATCACTCACAACTTAACTAAAAAACATTATTCATTATTAAGTGTTTTTAATAAACCCTTAAACCCATTGTCTGCTAAATAAAACAACAATTTGTACAATTAGATGATACACACTATTGAACACATCCCTAGGATTATTAACAGAGAGTTGATTTGAACTCAGGGAGGGTCAGCAGACATGATGTTGAAACCTAACCCACCAGGTGAGATTTATATATCTAAACTATCAGAAGCTGAGTAGGAGGGAACATGATATCTATAGGAGAACCGCAGCCTACTGTTGAGATATCTATGTTTTGTTTTCTACCTTATGAATATATTCTACTATATTTTACCTACATTATATCCTGTGAATCAATATTAGCTGTGTAGTTTATAGAATTAACAATATTACAACTGTTTATTTTATCCTGGAGTGATATATAATTTCTGGACTCAGATACAGGGTCAAACACAGAGTGCAAACATTTGAGTGTTAATCTGACTGCAAAGTGCAATTTGGGAAAAGCGTGAGAAGGGAAATTCATCTTGAGATTTGAGATAATGAAAGCACGGATTCTCAGGAAGGAGAGAGGATGCGCCTGGACTATAACAAAGAACCCCAGAGACTCTCTGTAAGTATTGTTCTTATACAATAAACTTGTTACTGTGAAATCTTTGAACATTGAATTTGTCTAATCATTGCCTTTCCCACTTGAACCTCGAATCAACGAACACGCTGTCCGGTCCTGAAGGGACCTGGCTCAACACTACACATTCCACGGAAAGACAACAAAAGGACGAACCTGGATTGATCTGCCCAAAAATCCAAGAGTCTCTCTAGACCCTGTCTAGTGCCCCCTGAGCAAGGCACCTTACTCCTCCAACATCTGCTCCCCGAGCGCTGTACATAGTTGCTCACTGCTCTGTGTGTCCCGCACACAGATGGGTCAAAAGCAGAGATTACATTTCCCTGCCTGCATGAGTGTGCGTTTGCATGTCTGTGCATGTGTGTGGGATAAATAAAATGCATCTGCATCTACTTAAATAAAATGCATCTGCATCTGCATGCCCAAGAGTTCAAACTGGATATACCTGTTAGCTAGTTTTCATTTCCGTCTTCTTGTCTCTGTCAGTTGAACCACAGGTACGGCTGATCCACTAGAGACCAGATGGAACCAGGACAACACAGGGACTGATCCTTCCAGAGGACTTAGATCTACTAGATATTCAGAAATACCCACTGCTGGACCTGGATTTAGTAGAACTGATCTGGTTTAAGGATTCCGACCGTGTGGATCAGAACTATCCTGATCTGACTCAGACATGAATTTGTCCAAAATTAAAACTGGGGCAGGGATTCTGCTGTTTGTTCTGCTGCTGGGGTGAGTATTGATTCTGATGCTATTGATGAGATTGATGACTGAACTGTTTAATGATTCTGTTTCTGTTTGAATCTACAGAATGTTGTACAGCTCGTTCTGGCAGCCCTGCAGGTAACACACACAAGCTGTATAATCTCACACTCACCCACACACACACAGAGGCTACATTCATAAGTTATTAAACCCGAGTTTACAAACAACATTTTTAAATGAATTAAAAAACAATATAAATATATAATAAAAAAATATAAAAATACCTGCTGTACTGACAGCCGATAGCTATTCATGTCCACAACAATTAACATGAATGATGCATTTCTCCGTGCCGGATCGGTAATGATTCTGGTCTTCACAGTCCTATAGCCACCACCAAAGAAACTTTTTTATTTTCTTTTTAAATATTACAGAAATTATTTGGGCTTCTTAGCCATTCTTTTTATAGGATGGTTGAACATTTTTCTATTTTTTGTCAAACAACCATTCACCACACCATGGCACAAAGTAATGCCTCTAAAGGCCTCTTAGCTAGTCTCTCTTCAGCCAGTGGTTGAGGCAAACTAACTTGTTCACATTCTCTGACAGTAAAGCTGACCGCTTCTTTTGCACAATGTGTCCTGTGAGTGAGTCTGGTTTGGCCCATTCCCCTTGAACGCCCCTCGCCGACCAACTCATGCTTCGCGTTGCGGTGGAACTTTAAACTGCATTAGAGCGGCGACAGGTGCAGATTGGGCGGAAATGTGGGTAAATTGGAAGGTCCTTCTGCGCATGCGTTAAAAAAAAGAAAAGAATTGTGTAATTTAATCATAACGCGTTATTTGTCATAGCTCTAAATTAAAGGTGTTGAAATTTCATCATGTAGGGGCGAAAATCTGGGATATTGCATATTTAATCATTTATATATATACATATATAAATGATCAAATATATATATATATATATATATATATATATATATATATCAACCTTATACTGTTTAAAATCTGTGTATTTTCAGTTTGTATTCCGGCCTGATTTGCTCGGGGCAAGCGAAATAAATAGAACAGACCCCGAAAACCATCGCTGTAGATCGCGAGCCGGCTGCCGCTTCACGCCGCTTCCCAGTTCTTCCCAGTTCTTCGGTCCCGGAGCGAACAGCGCCATTGATTAACATGGGAGCAGAAATGAGGCGTACAGCTTTTTGAGGCGCTTCTCGGAGCTTCTGCCTCCGGTGTATCTCCGGGATGAGAGGACGATGGTGTGACGTTACTGCATAGGTTAACATCGCATGTATCACTTCATGATAAATCAGCTTCTTGTGGCTCCCTCTCTGCGTTTTGCGACCTAGGCCACCGCCCTTGTTGCCCATGCCAAGAGCCGCCCCTGGTCGTACTGACGTGCAGACGCTGACACCCTGGTTGGCTCCCGTGGTTTGGGAGGGAACCTTCGACCCGGTTGTCCTCGACAGCCTCTACCAGGCGCAGAACATCACCATCGCAGCCACGGTGTTCGCCCAGGGAAAGTATGATGTCGCAGTGTTAACTTGACTACACCCCATGAACAGTCAAAAAGATAGATGACATACGCTCTTCATTTTCTGAACCTCCTTCTATAACTATACTTCCATCAACTTCACCTTCATCACCTTCGCTCTCCTCTTTCACCCCCGTCTCCCAATCAAGTTCTGACCTTGGTAACCTCCGCCCGCCCGACCACCTGCCCCCTTGACCCCATCCCCTCTCACATTCTCCAGTCTATCGCTCCTGACCTTCTTCCTTTTCTCACCCATCTTATCAACACTTCCCTTTCAACTGGCTGTTCCCTAATTCTCTGAAGGAGGCGAGTAAAGAGCTCAAACGAGGACGAGAGCAGAATGAAGCACCACAGGCTGGAGCCAGAACATCTCTGACCTGAAGAATAACTCATCTTCTACCGGCTAAATTTCAGTGGCTGAAGTGTAGACGTCAATATTTTTAGGAAACACACAAAAGTTTTAAATATAATGAAAACACAAGAACGATCAAACAGCTGAATGAATGAAACCTGATGAAATGATCTGCGTGAATAGAAGCGTTTAAAGAAAAGCTGTTTGAGCTCATGACTCCAACTTTCATCTTTAACTGTAACAGAGTTTTCCTGACACCTAGTGGCCGGAGGTTGTGAGTCCGTGTTTCAGGTTGTTCATCCTCCACAGTCGGTTGGAAACACTATCTCAAAGGAATCTCCTCAAATTTTGTCAAATCACAGATGAACCAATTCAAATTGTGGTTGAAAGTCAAAGGTCAAGGCCACTGTGACCTCACAAGCCCTCGAGAACAAATGATCCGTTTCTCTCATTTAAACAAAAATGAACAGAATAGATGTGTGGGGTCAAAGGTCACGTCTCACGCAGAGACGAGGACGACTCAATGACCTCTGAGGTGATCCTGCAGCTGCTCTGCATGTGTCCGACCTGCAGCTCCTGAAGACGTCTGTGTGTTCTGCAGAGAAACATCCCTGCACTGCTGCGGCACACAGGGAGGTTGCAGTTAGCATTAGGGGCTAATAACTGTTGGGACACGTTTTTTATGAAACCAAAGGCCTCCTTTTCGGCCTACATGTGTGGTCAAAGCCTGAGAACAAGCATGGTCTCTTTGTTCAGTAGAACTATTAGAATGCCAAGGAACTCAGGCTCCAAGAATGCTACATGTTCCTTTGTTCCGGTCAACTTCACACAGGTGTGAAAAGCCACAAGGCTCCCCTCCTATTGGTCACTCTGGCCCTGTGACCTGTGAGGACACCGGGCCTATATATGACCAAGATCTCACTCTCTTCACTCTCTTTCCATCAACCCTCCAATGACAGCAGGCGGCAAGTGATGGTTGAGTTCTACACAGCCATCATTGAGTCCATCCTCACCTCATCCATCACCGTCTGGTTCTCTGCCTCCACTGCCAAGGACAAGGGCAGACTGCAGCGGATCATTCGGTCAGCTGAGAAGGTCATCGGCTGTGACCTGCCGGCTCTCCTAGACCTGTTCCACTCCAGGACCAGTAAGAGAGCAGATCATCGCTGATCCTTCCCATCCCGGTCACCACCTGTTCCAGAGACTCCCGTCCGGAAAAAGGCTCCGGGCCATCAGGACTAAAACCTCACGTCACCTGAACAGTTTCTTCCCCATGGCGGTGGGGCTCACAAACAAGCCCCCTGCACCACACTGACTCTGCTGACCACACACACACACAATAATTTATAACTCTATATTATTGGCACTATCACCAATCTCTGCACCTTAGAACCGCATGTAACTCTCTTACTGTATATATTGTTGTTTTTATATTGTTGTTTTTTATATTGTTGTTTGTACAGTGCACCAACCACACCAAGGCAATTTCCTGTATGTGCAAATATACAAGGCAATAAAAATAATTCTGATTCTGATTATAAGTTTGATACGTGTTGTGGTATTGTGGTTATAAGTTAGTCGAAAGTAAGGTTAGTTCGTAATGTTCTTCACTGGTTTTCTTTGAATTTCTCTCTGACCCTCTTTTTGTCTAATTTAGCACCAACACAGACACAAACATATAACCTCACCTCCTTCCCCCGGTACTAGATATACACAGCAGTAGAAGAAGGCTGTTAACTGTAGGGGGGGGTTAGCGACTATTTGAAGGCATGCTGAGGAAGGTGTGAACGTTTGGTCCACCACCATTTTGAGAACCCCCCTTATTTACATAGACACCCACATACACATCTTTGTTTAGTTAGTACGTTTATCTATTTGTGTTTTTATACTTAAATTATGTTCCTAATAAAGGTTTTCTTTCACAAATGTTCTGTCTTTAATGTTGCATAAGTGAATTTTGCCAACCGCTACACTGTCAAGAACTCCATAACCTTCACTGTTCATTATATAATTTTGAATAGTAAATATTGAGATTTATAATTGCATTAGATCTGATTGAGACTGATCTTAATCAATAAATTGGCTTTTTTTCCCCTTCCTTTTTGCCCTGAGAGAACTTGAACCAACTAAAGTTATGATTTAATATTTTAAATAATAATGTTTTATTTTTTATTTTGATGCCTAAAGGCACACCAGTCTATGGTTTCACTTTTTAAGCATTATTGCAAAACATAAAAGCCAAACATTTTCCCTCTGATCTTGCAAACAGTCCAAACTCTGCTTTTTAAACCTTCACCCTTTTATTGGCAACAACCCATGATTACAAAACATTTGAGAACAGATCCTTTAATTCTACGGCAGCAAAGTGTCTTTGAGAAAAAGTCCAAGAGAGGAAAGTAACTGGTAACTGGTGTGTGATGCGTCTGCAGGAGACATGTTGGGTCTGCATCAGATCCGAATCAGGACTTCACATGAACCTCGCAAACCGCTTCAATTTAAAACTCCAAAGAGGAAGTTCAATATCATCTGAGTATAACGGATGTAAAAAACCATGTGACCTCCCTGCAGCCTCCCCTTCCTTCCAGAAACAGGGGAAACAGCTGTGAGCAGAGGAAAGAGGTCCTCACTCATGTTGGGCCTGAGTCGTTGATGTTGGTCAGCGGGACGTAGGAGTAGCCACCTCCCTGGTTTGGACTCGAGCTGCGACAGGCTTGCACCAGGTGAACCAGCAGGCTGGCCGACAGCAGAGTGGCCAAGGTGAGGTTGATGATCAGCCATGTTGGCCTGGGGAGAGAGACGGTTTAATAATGACGTTTAATTCAGTCATTATTTTAAACCTGAAGCAGAAAACCGACTCTTTACAGTTTTGAGCTTTAGCTGTTGTTGGACCTGTCTCAGAAAAAGATGTACGATGTGTGTATTCCTGTGGTAATACCACCACCTTCTGGACTGGAGGAGAACTGCATGTTGTATACTTTAGCTAATTTGCCTCAACAGTGCTGATGCGTTTTCAAATGAAAATGTAGTTTTACGATAATCGCTTGTTAGAAGTCTCACATCAAACTGTGAATGTGAAACTGCTCTTTGTGACTCCTCATCACAGTCAACATAGTTTTAGATTTATCAGGAAGTAGTGCTTCCTCACAATGTGTGTTTACTTGTGGAAGAGGAGAGAGACGGAGCCGCTGGGGTTTAAATATCTGAACATTATGAAGCCAGATGAGTCGATGTCACACTTTTCTACATCTCAGGGACAGAGTTTGTATCTGGAACTGTCAGTTTGAAGAAATAAAAGACCAACACCACCGCATTCCTGTTCTGGGCTTTCTTATTCATTACATGACCTTATTCTACAGGAATATTAGTCTCAAGCATTTGACCTGAAGTGATAAAATCTGAAGGAGGCAACGGACACTAAGGACAGCGGAGGTGAAAAGGTGAGAGGTGTGTCTGCGTCATGTGAGTTGACCTTTGAGACTTACTCAGTTAGATAAGGCTGCTCTGCTCTTTTGTGAGCTTCATCCTCTTGTCTCCGAGACGAGATCTGTTTGGCTAGACAGACGCCAGCTGAGACTTCAGTCAGTGAATTATCAGGTTGTTTACACCAAGTTTGTCCAACACAAAAGTCTCAAACAGTTAAAGATGCTTTCAGTGTTTCTCCTGATTGTTGGTCCCAGTCGTTCAATGTCCAGAGACACTGACTCAGAAATTTGTTCACACACATAACCTGCAGAACACGTCAGGAACATGTGAGGAACATATCAGGAACACATCTGGACGTCAGTCTGCCTGATAACAACTCAACTTCCACCCTACAAGCTGATGGGCGTTCTCTGGGCTCATGATCAGAGATGTCCACACTGCTCTGTCTGAACAGACGGAAAGATAAGACTGTTTTTAACTCTGCTCTATGGAAATATGGCAGCCGTTTGCTAAATGTGACACACACACAATAAAGATAAAGAATAAAAGATCCCTCAGTGAAGCTCATACCTCCTCCAAAAAAAGAGATTCAAAAATAATTCAGGAAACTCCGGTGAATGTCTTTTCCTTCAGTCGTCTTGGAAGAAAAAAAAACACAACATCCTTTTTTTGAATGTCTCATCTGTTAACTTGGAGGAGGTGGGGTTTATGACCTGTACTGCAGCCAGCCACCAGGGAGCAGTAGTGAGACACTTTGGCTGATCTTTTGGTAGAGCTGTCAATCCTTATTCACCGACAACCAGTAACTGCTAGGGGAACTCCCATGATGCATTGAGTGTGTGTCCCTGCGTTCATCATGAGTGTGTGTGTTTGTGTGTGTGTACCTCTGTGTAAGGTGTCGGCGGTTACAAGTGGCAGCGTTGCGTTGCAGCTTCCTGTCTGTGGGTCACATGGACACTGGTTGTCACAGTTACACTCCTGAGCGCAGGACAGACCGAAGAACCCCAGAGGACACACTAACACAGGGAGGACACAACAACACAAGTTACTACACAAAGACAAAACAATCTCCACCACTTTCAAGACATTTTAACAAATGAACCAAGCTTCATGTGTTCGCTCCATTTGAAACAAAGGAAAACTAAAGAATTGAGGTAAAATGCAGGTTTTAATACTCAACATTTTTTTTTACTCGTTTCCTCCGAGTGTTCGGCTCAACCCGGTTGAACTGGAGCCCGGAGAAGATGGATAAGAAGGGGAGATCTGTAGATTTGGTTCATGGGTGATGATGTCATTGAACACCCACCTTGTTCACAGGCATTGCCCTGCAACCCGGGGGGGCAGGTGCAGCGTCCATGGACGGGGTCGCAGGAGCTGCCGTTGGCACAGTCGCAGATCTGGTTGCAGCCGTCACCGTAGAAACCTGGGAGGCACTCTTCAAATAAGATAAGAAAAATATTACGATAGAAATAAGTTTGTATTTTTGGGTTCTGTGATTGTCGGTCTCCTGCTTTGACTTCTATGTTGAAGTGCTCTGCCAATAAAGTTTTATAATTATGATCCGTTTCCAGAACCTGAATCCAGATTCTGCAGATACCAGAGACCTTTTTTATCTGAATTATTATAACTACTACTACAAATTATGGCTGATTTTACTAGTTCAATTACTAAATCGATTATTAAATTAGGATATTTGTATATTCCTTGGTGTAACATAGGTGAGACAACCCAGTTTGTGTGTTTGTGTGTGTGGTCAGTTCAAGCTGCAGTTCACCTTGGCTGCAGTGGGTGCCGCTCCATCCTGCATCACAGACACAGCCCTCTACAAACAGAGGAGACGCAGACACATGAAGAAATGCTCCTTATGGATCCACTGTTCACCAAATCACACAGACTTATAAAAACCAGTTCTGTAAATATACCACATTATTTTCATCAGGATCCATGAATTATTCTCTGAGGAAACAGTGAAGATGTCCCGCTGTTAAAGAAAGAGACATTTGAGTCCAGGTGACGTCACCGGCTCAACATGGCGTGGGAGGAAGTGGAGACGCGGCGTCCATCTTGATTTATGTTGATTTATCTATTTTTATCTTATTTCAGCTGATCATTGTGGAAGCTGCAGTGTGAGTGTGATTCTGCATTAGCAGCCTTCATTCATACAATTATCACCAAAACAATCCACACTCACTGGCAGTGCAGAGCCCGTGGGCGCCGCAGGCTGGCGGCTGACACACCAGAGCATCACAGGCCACGCCCGTCCAGCCCGGCTGACACACACACCGTCCGTCCACACAGCCACCGTGTCCACTGCAGTCCTCCGGCACACAGCGCCGCGGGTGAACACACAGGATAGAGGAGACTTCCCGGCCGCAGCGCCACCTGCTGTCCGGTATGCTGATGGAGAGCAGAGTGATGAAAAGAAACAGAGGAGCAAATGCAAAGTTCTAAGGCTCTATCCACTTTAGACACGCTGGAGATACGCCTGTTTCCACGTGGAGGAGACGAGATATTGTCCCAGTCCTCTGTGGACAGCAGCACGCTCACTGCCAGTGGACCTCAGGGGCGGTGTGTGTGGGGTTTTGGGGCAAATTATTAAGGACGGGGATTAAAAAAGTTATGGAGCAGAACCGCTCTTGTGGACAAAGATCATATACCAAAACGTAGTTGTATGAAATACAGACTAAAGCCCAGAATTGGCTCACCAGTGGTCACTGGGGTAGCCGGCCAGTGAGCCGTTAACCACGAAGGAGGACGACCCGCCTCCATCCAAGTTAATGGCATTGATCACTCCGTTCTTCTTCAGGAACGCAGCCACCTCCCAGAGACTCATCCTGCGCCAGAGCACAAAACCAGGAATCAAATATAAACGTCTCCGATTGGGCCCCGCTCTCTGGAACCGCCGAGTTCTCCGATACCAGATCCTTTCATTTGACTGATCTGCATCAACACTCTGGGTTCCCTGTGACTCTGTGTTGATCCTTTCTGCACAACGCCCAGATTAAATACACAAAGACGATTTGTTTTCACATCGTAAGACACTGACACGTACAGTGGTGGTTTTCACTCGCTGGTTAGAATGAACACCAACAGGTTGTGTCACTACACACACAGAGACAGACCCACTCACACACCTGACTCCTCTCTCTCCTGTTCTTACCCTCTGACCTCCGTCTGTCCCTCGACGTGGAAGAGGACCAGTCGGCCCTCGGCGTCGTGACCCACCACCGTCCTGGCCGACACCACGTCCACAAAATCGCGGAGTTTCCCTGTTAAAGAAACGTTTGTATTTGTATTAGGGTATGCCACAAATAAAAGGAGTAAAATACTCATTAAATCAAACTATATTAATATGTCTCAGAATAATTAAAAGACTTGATCCGGCAGTAACGTGAAGAAACGACCTCATGTTGCAGAGAGGAACAGCAAAGAGGATCAATTCCAAGTGTCACTGACCCTGTTGTGTTCAGCTCCATTCTGTATTTTACATAACACACAACTACATGTGGATGAGACCAGATGTTATCTGCTTCCTGTGTTCACTGCAGGCACGTTTTAGTTTGGAGACACTGTTAAAAAATCTAAACGTAGTCTGGTGGATGAAGCCTGACTGTCCTCACTGAGTTGACCACGAACTGGAGTTCCACCTGAATGTAAACACTGGCCAATCCGAATGTGTGTGTCTTTCTGTCAATGGCGTCTGTAATCACACGTGTGTATTCAGTGAAGAAACCCCATGTGGACTTTGGCTGCTCCTGTTGATCGCAGACTGCAGAGTTTCGTGTTTTGGGGGTTAGGGTCAGGGGTCAGAGGTCAGGGGTCAGGTCCCAGACAATATTCTGCAGCCCTAAAAGAACCGAGTTGCACCATCAGATCCACTAGACCAGACTGTTTATTGATCGTCTCTGTCACTATGGCAACCTGTGACCCTACAGCAAACCAGGTCAGTGGACTGTAAGTCGACTTCTCTGCTTCTGATCAATTCTTTACTCTCTTGTGAAAGAGCTTTGTCTCTGAGACTCTTTCTTTGCCAAACACTAGAATCTGGAAGTCGACAGTGGGCGTTGTGGTTGATGTTGGTGGATGTGAAAGAGCAGCACGCACCCGTGGTCTGTGTGGCGTCACACTCGGCCTCCAGGCTCTGGTTGATGTAGACTTCTCCGTTCCTCAGCAGCCACACCACGCCACTGACCAGCTGGACGAATGGGTTGAAGGGATCATTCACTTCTCCCTGTGACAGATACCTGGGTGGACGGACGGGAGGCATCATCACCGAACATAAATATAAAACTATTGAACCTCATCATTTAATGTTTCTACATTTTCAAACTGTGGAATCCAGACTGAAATATCTCAAACAATGAGAGATGAACTGTCATTTTATTTGTTTACGGACATTCATGGTCTCTCGTGACCACCTGATCTTCCTCTCTCGTCATGATAATTATATAATAAACTTAAATTTATATATTTTATTGTGTTACTTTTACTGGTTGTGGTTCATAGTTTGAGCTGAAGTGTCACAGTCCAGGTGGGAGAGACAGTCAGTGTCTCTCCCAGTGAGTCCAACCGGTCTCTCTGGCTGACGTGCGCACGGTGGTGACAACAGATCACATGGCGTGCACGGGTCATGAATCCATGACCCGTGCACGCAATTATTTTCTGCGGAGAGTTAGAACATTTCTGCGCACGTGTTAGTGAACGAGGCCAAATGGCTTCTTAAAATAACAATGAGAAGCAGGTTTGACAGCGTTCACCTGCCAAGACACAACCGTCTCCTAAATTCAAGCTGCACCCAAATTTCAATCACTCATTGTTGCGCTCAGTGCAGGACACAGCCCATCATGTATTCATGTATTATTTACTTACATGATTCTTTTTGTGTCACCGTCTCGGCTCTTGACTGAATCTCTTACCCGAACACCAGGGTGCCGTCCCTCCTGATTCCAAACTGGGCGTTCTGCAGGCCGCCGCTGTCCAGCACCCTCTTGAAATCGCTCACCAGGTTGCCCAGACACTGTCCTGTGTTTGGGTCGAAGAAGCCGGCGTTCTGGGCGTACAGACACCCGGCAGCCCTGGCCGTCTCCTCCACCGAGGACCTCCTCTTCAACCAGCAGCCGCCCGGCGCTGCCGGCTCCAACACGGACACCGTCCTCAGCGGGTCCTGGACCACCGTCATGTGGCCTGCAGACAAAGACAATGTGTTGAGGTCGGACCACACCGACGCTTCAGGGACACAAAACCAGGACGGGGAGGGGGGGGGGAACACACCAAAGCACATACAATGACTAGTGGCAGAAACTTGGACTATGGGCAGAAAGGGACTCTGGTTCGACTCCACGGAGAAACAGCAAAAGACGAACCTGGATTGATCTGTCCAAAAATCCAAGAGGATTCTCCCTACCCTGTCTAGAGCCCCTGAGCAAGGCACCTTACTCCCCCGGGCGCTGTACATGGCTGCTCACTGCTCTGTGTGTCCTGCACCAGATGGGTTAAAAACAGAGGACACATTTCACTAAAACTGCTTGAGTGTGTCTGTGTGTGTGTTTGGGACAAATAAATGGATCTTAATCTTAATCTTAATATCAGCAACATCTCACAAGGTTAAAGAAAGAGGGAAAGCATTCCTGGATCCATCCCCCGATCCAGATGTAACAGGTTCTCTCCTGAAACCCGCCCTTCCAACAAAGTGACGAACTGTCCAGCAGGTTTTGTGTAACAAACAAACACACACACACACACACACACAGGAGGATCCTTTCTATTGCAGAGTTCAAAGGATTTAGTATTTCTCTCCATCACTGACCGTAAGCGATCCTGGAGCTTCCCGGCACGTCGGTGATGAACATGGTGGATGTGACGAACGGCAGCCCGCTGTGGTTACTGGCAGGCCGGCTCTCGTGGGTGGTGCTTCCGTGATGGACGGGCTGACAGTCTCGAACATGGCGGTGGGAGTGGGAGGGGCCGTGGCCGGGGGCGTATGGCAGCAGGAAGTCATCGTCCATTGAGGCGCTACGAAGCAAAGAGAGAGAGAGAGCTTCCTGTCAGTCGGTGTCAGCTCATTGGAACCCATCATATGGTTCTTCAGCTGGAGGAGGAGCAGCTTGTAGATCTGCATTCCTCTGCCCAGGTGGATGAAGCTTCACTCATCGATGATCTGAGTTGAAACAGATAACCTTCTGTTAACCAAGGGTGTGACACTGCAGCCATCCTGTTTAATCTGGACTAGCAGGGTGTAATTAGAGAGACGCCTCAGGCTCCAGAATGAACCTGTCGGTTCAGGACACACCTGGATGAGGTCTGGCTACAAATCAACATCCTCATTATTAAGACCAAATAGGCCACATGTGAATGAACCTATTGAAATGATACCTTGTTACTTTTTGTAAGAAGTTTTTGCTTCAGTCTTTACGTTGTTAAGCAGAGTTCAACCTGAAGCACTTCACCTGTTTGTCTGTGAGGATGGTTAAATCTTTATGGTTCAACAGAACGAGGACAAATCCCCAAACAACATGTGCATTGCACTTTGTTTCAGGTGTGTCCAGCATAGACTTTGCGTTTTGTCCAGTTTGTGTTTGATTTTGTGTTGTTACAAAAGCAGCCTCGTCCAATAAAAATGTGAATTAAACTGATTTGGTCAGAGCCCATATTAGTAAGTCTGTAATGATCCGGACCCCAGAAGGAGTGGGACCAGCAGGAGTGGGACCAGCAGGGGGACCAGCCGGGGGACCAGCAGGGGGACACTCCCACCAGCCGGGGGACACTCCCACCAGCCGGAGTGGGACCAGCCGGAGTGGGACCAGCCGGAGTGGGACCAGCCGGAGTGGGACCAGCCGGAGTGGGACCAGCCGGAGTGGGACCAGCCGGAGTGGGACCAGCCGGGGGACACTCCCACCAGCGGGGGGACCAGCAGGGGGACCAGCCGGGGGACACTCCCACCAGCCGGGGGACCAGCCGGGGGACCAGCCGGAGTGGGACCAGCCGGAGTGGGACCAGCCGGGGGACCAGCTGGAGTGGGACCAGCGGGGGGACCAGCAGGGGGACCAGCCGGGGGACACTCCCACCAGCCGGGGGACCAGCCGGGGGACCAGCCGGGGGACAAGCCGGGGGACCAGCAGGAGTGGGACCAGCCGGGGGACCAGCCGGGGGACCAGCCGGGGGACCAGCCGGGGGACAAGCCGGGGGACCAGCCGGGGGACCAGCCGGGGGACACTCCCACCAGCAGGGGGACCAGCCGGGGGACACTCCCACCAGCCGGGGGACCAGCAGGAGTGGGACCAGCCGGGGGACCAGCCGGGGGACACTCCCACCAGCCGGGGGACCAGCAGGAGTGGGACCAGCCGGGGGACCAGAAGGAGTGGGACCAGCCGGGGGACCAGCCGGGGGACCAGCCGGGGGACCAGCCGGGGGACCAGAAGGAGTGGGACCAGCGGGGGACACTCCCACCAGCCGGGGGACCAGCCAGGGGACCAGCCGGGGGACACTCCCACCAGCCGGGGGACCAGCCGGGGGACCAGAAGGAGTGGGACCAGAAGGAGTGGGACCAGCCGGGGGACACTCCCACCAGCCGGGGGACCAGCCGGGGGACCAGAAGGAGTGGGACCAGAAGGAGTGGGACCAGCCGGGGGACACTCCCACCAGCCGGGGGACCAGCCGGGGGACCAGAAGGAGTGGGACCAGCCGGGGGACACTCCCACCAGCCGGGGGACCAGCCGGGGGACCAGAAGGAGTGGGACCAGCCGGGGGACACTCCCACCAGCCGGGGGACCAGCCGGGGGACACTCCCACCAGCCGGGGGACCAGCCAGGGGACTGGAGAGACGTGTCCGGAAGACGAGCAGACCTGTCCATCACTCCCCAGCTGTTCATATTTCATCTTCTTCTTTTTGAATCACGGAAGCGCCTGACATGAAACCATGACGTCACGTCCCCATTGACCGACCGCAGAGAAACTTATTTGTAACTTCACTAACTTTTTCACTCCGGTAGAATCGATCTGAGCTGTCACTCGACACTCCGGCTAACCGCAGCTAACACACTTCCATTAGCACCGGCGGCTAGCGGCGGACCTACCGGGAGTCCCGGGGGTCGGAGGCCCGGACACGGGGCCTCAGCAGCGGCAGCAGCAGCAGCAACACATGGAGACCTGTCACCGGCCCGACGTCCATAGTCGGAATGAACCGAGTCCGACCGAGCGCGCTCCGGTGCGTCTCTCCTCCTTCCTGCGGAGGGCAGCGGGCCGGAAGCACACACTCAGCTTCCGGTTACCTCAGAAAATAAAAGACTGTGTTGAATTATAGATTTTATGTGATGTGCATTTTAAATTAATGTAGTTAGGTTTAATGTATTATGTGATTTGTACATTTTGAATTATTATAGTCAGGTAAATGGATGGATTTGTATTTATAAAGCGCTTTTCTAGTCTTGATGACCACTCAAAGCGCTTTACACTACAGTTTCACATTCACCCAATCACACACACATTCACACAGAGCATCTATTTGCATTCAGGGTTCAGCATCTTGCCCAAGGACACTTCGGCATGCAGATGGTTCAGACTGGGGATCGAACCACCGACCACTCTACCCCTCAGCCACAGCCGCCCCGACGTGTTGTTGATCGTACTTAGGTTTTATTTGTGATTTTGTGCATTTTAAATTATTGTAGTTACATTTAATTTATTACGTGATTTGTAAATTTTGAATTATTGTGTTCAGTTTTTAATTGTTATATTTTACATTTAAAATGAGTGTAGTTGGGTTTTATTTATTGTGTGATTTCTACATCTTAAATCATTATAGCTGAGGTTATTATTTGTGCTCCATCAGGTTTAGTTCCGTGGGAAACCGATTTTTGAACTTTCCTGTCCTCACTGGTCATATGACATCAGATGATGGGGAATCATTTCCTGCTCAATATCACCTTAAGATTGTTAATGATTTGTGGAGAGTAAAAAAAAATGTTTTTCAGACCAGTTGATTTTAATATTTGGTTATCTGCAAATGTGAATTCCCTGAAGATACTAGACTGGAGAACTCTCTCACTCACACAGACACACCGACACACAAAGTGAATGAAGACAACAGTGCAACTTTTAGCGATGCATCATTTATAAGATAAACTTAAAGATTTCTGAAAGAATTAGTATTGGTCAAAGATACAATGGGTTACATTCTGATTTCAGCCCTTTTTTAAAGATGCTTTAAAATTAATAACTGCCACCATCAATGAGAACATAAAAGCTGTTGAGCAGCAACAACTCCCATACAAGAAACTAAGGGACAGAACGTTGACCTGTTTCAGCTGTCACAGGTTTCCTCCTCAGAAAAAATACATATAACAGGTTTTCCTTTATCTAAAATGTCTGCAGCTGTAATCACTGAATATTTCAGTCCTGCAGGTCTTTGCTGTTCACACTGAGCCGCTGTAGCTTCCACACTTCTCAGTGAAAAAATCCATCGTTTCATTATTCAACAAATCAATGCAACTAACTGCAGAAATGTTTCTAATTTTCACTGATTTTATGTTGTTCGTTGTTTGAAATACATTTGAATGGACAAAGTGTCAGTTCTCAGCAGTTCACCACCTTGAGTTCATATCATTCATTTCAGTCCATCATCTCACTGGTGTTTTGTTTCTATGGGACTATTCACTCTCTGGGACACGATATCATGATGGACAGCTGAGACTGACGTGTGAGGGGTGGGACCTCGATACCACGGCTACACTTCACGATCACTCAGCACACTGCGACTCCAAAGAACACAAGATGGCAGCGTTTGCTTGGGAGATGTATTCTGTTGTCACATGCTGGAAGTCATTTTCAGATTTACTGAGTTGATAATGATCGACTGAGCACAGCAGAGGCTTCTGTATATTTTAAACAGCAGCAGGAGCAGCGAGGAGATCGAAGCGTTCACCTGCATCTGGAGCAACAGGTTCCCCAGACTGAATTCAGGTTATTAACATAACCTGCTTCCTGTGAATCCACATGAACATGCATCAGGTCTGTCACCAGGTTTCCTCTCTGTTGTTTGGAATCATTACTCACATGTTTCTGTGTCAGAGCAGACTGAGCTTTTTCTCAAGGTGCAAAGAAGCTAATTATTTAACCGAAACCTAAATTTGGAGCCAGAATCAGTTTTCTTCAGGTGTAAACATGAAACAAGAGGCAGCCTGAGTTTGTCTCGTTTATCCAGCTGTGACTCTTCCAGTCTGCAGCCGTGGTTGTGTACATGTCTGTTAGAATCTGGAGACCATGTGAACACCAGGAGGAAACCTGGCTGTGAATCCAGTGATGTTACAGGAGTCGATGTAACCCGGTTACTAAAGTGCGTCATAACTCTGAACCAGGAGCTGAAAAATCTTCAAACAGGAAGATGAACCAAGTCCTGCTGCTGACCTGCGACCTCCCCAGGGAATATGGAGGGTTCAAATACAGATGTGGCAGGAATCACTGTGTTTAAGATGATGCTCATATGGACAAAGACGAGGAGGAGGAGCTGCGACTGCGTCATTTCAGAACTGATCGTAGCTGTACAACAAAACCATAAGAACCCAAAACAAATATGTACAAATGTACAAACAAAAATCATCAGGATTAAAACAGAAAAGATTCATAAAAAACTAAAAGACATCCGACAGAGTCACTGTAGATGTGAGTCCATGTGCCGACTTTAAGTGCAATCCACAGATAAACCCGGTCAGACTTTGTGTTTCTGGGTTGGACGGTGAAGTCGTCTCCTCGGCCGCAGCGAGGAGGAAGAACAGCTGGTTAGTTACCGTCACCGCCTTCATCTCTCAGGTGGTTTTTTTATTGCAGCGACATCATCATAAATCTGCTTCAAATAAAAACACAAAAAAAAACTGAAAAAGGTCCCTTTCTTCTCCCTGTACTGTCACTTTAAGAAGCGCTGCATTTAAAAATGCTGATTAATGCCGAAGAATCGCAGCCATAACTAAGTGTTCCTCTTTAAGATCGGCTGATGTGTGGCTTCCCTGTTTTGTCTCAGGTAAAGATTCAGTAAAGGTTTCCATAGTTTCCACTCAAATGCTAATCTGAAGATTTTCCCTTCCAAAAAAACTGACATCTATTCTGGTTCCTGCACAACTTTAGATACTTTAACTACAAAGCACACGTGTGGAGGAGCTGCTGCGACCGTCGGATCACCTCCACCCACATCACACTGACTGCACCTCACCTCCTTCAACTGATAGGAAACAAATAAAACAAATAGTTCATGATTTATAATCTATTAAAGGTTTTTGCTGCCATAATAAGTTTGTTGTCATGTGGTTTTTTTTGCAGGTTGTGAGATGAGTCACTTCTGCCTGCAGGTGTTTTAAAATGTTGCCTGATTAAAAAGGAACAAACCCCTTCAGAGTCGCAGCAGGGAAGAGAAACTCCAACTGAGACTGATCACATGACCATCTGTGAGAAAACCTGAAAACTGAGACGTCACATGATCAGTAGACGGCGCGTTGCCAACGGAAAGTTATGGCGCTGAAAAAAGACGGAAGGAAGGAGAGAAAAGGGAGAGGTTACACAACTCCACCAGCGGGGAGGAGCCACGTTCAGAGAGGGTGCGCTTGTTTCGCCCTCTGACCTCAGCAAAGACAAGAGTCACTGACAGGAAGTCTGATTTACTGTTGTCCAGTGAAAACACCTAAACTACTGAATCAGGATAAATTACAACAAGTGATTACAAAAGAAAACACAGAGCAATCCTGTAATGAAGGATTATTGCATTTGGTTTCATTCTTTGACAGGAAGTGTCCACACAAACATCCCAACTTGAGTATTTAGACTTTAGAAACACATTGCAGCCTCTGAACCGATCTTGATTCTAATTTTAACTCCTAAACTGACAGAAAGTCAAAAGTGCCGTTTCCTGATGTTACTGCTTTAAATTAGCGTTGGTATTTTGGCACCTGTATCAGAGCCTGTCAGCCTATTGGTGCAAACTCACCATATATGGGTGTGGCATTTCCAGCAGACAGATGTTAGCTTTGGGTATTAATGCATTGGCCCAGTCACCATTTCTAAAGAGCCCCTGGACTACAGCTGAATCTGTCAGACACATAATACAGATGATCCTGTTGTTGACACCTAAACTCAATTTACTACTTGAATTTTAATAAGGTCAGAAATTACTGCAGTTTGCTCTGCAGCAGCTTCTTCTCGTTCATCTCCATGTCTTTGATTTCAGGACGGACTCAGGTCTGGAGTTATTCTCCTTCAGTCCCTGATTCCCTTCATTCATTTAATCAGAAGCTGTTTTCAATTTCCTAAACGTTTTCTGGAAGAGTTTTATGAGACGGGCAAACTACAGGAAAACACTGAATACAATTATTTGGACATTTTCCAGAGTTCATGTCTGAAAACAGCTTTACTGATGTTTTAAAGTCATGAGCCTGAGAGAAAATCTACATCTCTCAGAAGCCTGCATGAAAATTACATCTTTTTAACGACCCACAACTGGAACTAAAACTTAGTAATATCCCTGCTGTATATTCGACTGCACCCTGTGAGATGTGTTTCAGAGTCAGAGTCATCATGTATTTCCTGTTTCTTTATAAGGCACCTTGTGGAGAAGGCAAACGGTAGAGTTAGTTTTTGGGGAAAGCCGCTGAGAAAACTCACAGTCAGTGTGTTAGCAGAGACAAACACACTGACTGTGAATCATGCTTCAGCTGATTTGTCAGAAGCAGCTAAATTACAATGACAACAAACGGAGAGTTTAGAATAATATCTACATTTTGCTGATTATAAAAACGGTGGAAAATTTGCAAAAGATGGCAGAAAAACACCATACTGTTAGAAAAAGGTTTGCTGGTATACCTGAAAGACAGAGGAGATAAAAGGTTGGAGCCCAAACATTTGCTTTTCCCTGCAGAAATAACAACAGTCACCTTGTGTAGTTCATGGACAGAAATCAAAAGAATCCTCTCACTAGCTGAAATTAATTTAAGAAGAGGACAGAGGGAGTTGCTCATTAGCACCATTGTTCTGTAGTGACGAGCTGCAGCCTGATCAAGAGTCAAGTGCCACCTTTCCCCTCCCTCCTCGCAGTTCTGCTGATCGCCCGGTTAATTCCACAGTTCAATGATTAATCAACACGCAGGAATTACAGAAGGTAAAATAAAACAGTTGGTTTTGCAGAGGAGCCTCCAGCTCTGACAAGAATTTAATAAATCAATCCTCAGAGGTGGAGTTCATCTCACGGCGGAGCCTGATCAGAGGAGAAAGAACTCTGAGTGTTTCCTCCTGGAGACGGGGACAGGATGTGTTCCTCAGTCACTGCTGTCCTCTTCGTCCTCATCGTCTGATAGGTTGTTGAATTTTGACCCCCCCCGGCCGATGGAGTCTGACAGGCTCCCCGACGTCAGCTGCACGAAGCAGTACTCGCAGACCCGAACCGGTTTGGACGACTGGCTGGGCAGAAGGCACTTCTTGTCTGAGCACGGCCCGCAGACCACAAAGCCGCACTTCCTGCAGTGGTGGCGGCGGCTGACCGGTGTGAACTTCACCTTCTGGCAGCGCATGCACACCGTCGCCTCCGAGTCAGGCACCCAGACAGCGGCGTGCTCTCCAGTAGGCGCCTTGCCGCTTTTCTGAAGCAAGTCTCCAACACATTTGCCTATGTGGTTCATCCACTCGGACTTCTCGGTGGCCGTGGCGGCATAGACGGCGAAGGACTTGGTGGGCGTCTTGATGAGCCAACCGTTGCGCAAGTCGCCCTCGTCCGGCACCGTGGCGATGGTGACGCTCTCCAGCGGGATGATGTGCTGCTTGTTGTACTTCTTCTTCTGGATAACGATGTTGCCGTAGACCAAGATGTCGTTGAAGAGGAAGAACTGCCGCGCCTTGGGCTTTTTGCGGCAGAGCTTAGTTAGGACGCCTTCGCCAATTAGCACGCGACCCGGGATAGCCAGTGGCTGACCTGCTGCACCGAAGCAGCCCTCCACCACCCCGATGCGCTTGGAGTTGGCCTCGCTGTTCGCGAGCCGGTCCACCATCTTCACCTCACCTGAAGGAAGAGAGAGAGACAGATGTTAAACATTTTCATCAGCAGCTGGGCTTCATCACACGTTTATTTCACGCTCTTCTTTCATAGACTGAATAAATTCAAATTTAAATGCTGTTAGCCAAATAAGTGCAATTGAGAATCAGTGATATTCATAATTCGATTAGTCGATTAATCTATTCAATAATCGATGACTAATTGACCCAGAATAGTCGTTAGTTGCAGCCCTGTTCAGCACCACAACAAATAAGAACAAAATCCACAAATCAACGTGTGAAAAGTTGAACAGACTTTTCTCCCAGTAAATAAGCAACTGAGTCCACGTGGTGATTTCAATATTGAGATTTGTTTGTGGGTGGGACTTGACTCCAACAATCCAGAGCTAAACTAAGTGTAGCACAAGGAAACCAAAGTGTAGGTGTAGCAGAGCTTCTTGTCAAAAACCCCAGAGCTGGAAACGATGTTAATTAGTCAGGATGCCACAGCAGCCTGGGCCTGGTCTCCCCAGTGATCTGCACACTAATGACCCGGAGAGAGAGCGGCAGCAGAGCGCCCTAGAGAGACAGCGGGGGGGCTGACATGTGAACCCTGTTAGCCAGGGCTCGCTGCCCACCACTGAGGCAATCGGGCAACCAGCTCCCATCAGCTGGGGGGGGGGAGACGACTTTAGAGAGCAGAAAACAGAGGCCAAAAATATACAAGTTACAATGGACCCTGACAGATATGGATTTTTGGGGGCTGTTGAGTGGACGTGTTGATGAGGTTTCTAACACGTGAAACTGGAAGAACACAAACATCTCAGGATGAGGAAGAGGAGCCGAACACGTAGAAGACGAAGACGTCCTCTTAGAAACACGAGGAGATTCCAGATCTTCTGGTGATGAGGGCCGACCCCGGTGTGGAGGAGCTGGAAACAACAACACTGATCTGTCCACAGCAGAGTTTATACGTCATGTCTGGCCTCCTGCTGCTCTACAGGCTCCGCCTCCTGCTGCCCTTCAAGCTCCGCCCCTCACCTGGATGTTCCCACATGTTCCTTTTGGAGTGAACGAGTCTGAACTGACAACCTGCTGCTGCTGCTTCACAAACACTATCTACACAAAATGTCTGAACACAATGGTCGGGACATTGTCTGGAGCTCATGTCCAACAGCTTATAACATGAAGTTAGTTTCCCAACTAACAATCATTTTCGTTATCATTCAACTGATCGATTACAATGAAATACCCGTGTAGTGTATGAGGGAAAATGTCCCATTTGCTAGTGTAGCCCAACACAACTCAAAGTCCACAACCCACATATTTACAATAGAAAATGTGAAGGGGCTTCAAAAGTTTCTGTTAGTCTCCGTGCACATAGAATTTAAAGATCCAACACAACCAGAGCTCATGGTCTCTATTGTTATACATAATCTTCAGCTGCTTTACTATATAAACTTGTATAAACTGAGCCAGTTCTCAGAAAGGGTCAGAGAAACAGGCAGAGATTTGCTGAGAAATGGAGGATATTTTTGTACACGGGTGGTTCTGTTAATGCTCAGCTGGAGTTTGTCTCTTGGAAAGCAGTCCAGGCTACTGGCTCGGCTACTTTTGGTTACAGGAGCAGTGGCTTTAGATAAACCCGATGATTAATTCATTAGCAGTCCTCTCTCTCAGCTTACTAGGTCTGGCCATTTGCTGCAAGGACACAAATCAGATTGAACCTTCCCCAAAAAATTAAAATATAAATCCTCTGGAGATAAAAACTTTGTTCCCAGCCACAGGTTAGGTAAAGTCTTCAAACCACTGAAGGTACAGGGCACAAGCGGGTTTGTGCGGCTGCAGCCGTTCTTCACAGTAAAGCAAAATGTCACTTTAAAGAAAGGTAGCAGATTTAATTTTAACTCTTCTTAACTCTTCTCACAAGAAATCGCGATAGCTGCAGGTTCGGATCAAATCTGACAAACATGAACTCTGTTTTTATTTAGAAAGTGCTTTAAAAACATTATCGACTGTTAGTAAGTCTATGACAGTGGTCAGTCCTTTCCACACTGATTTTACATTCATTTAGTTTTTATGTGCTGCACTGTATCATGGTGGCCCCGCCTGCCTTAGCAGCTCCACTGCTCTGAGGCCATTACTCCGCTGGGCAACAAGTGACTCTGCTCCTCTGACGTTTTCTAATCATCACACAAACTGATCTTTATAAAAAACCTGCTGAATTCATCTTTATCTTCCTGGATAAACGGGGAGTTGCTGGTTCTGCAACAATCCAAGTCTGCATTATGATGCGTCTAAAATCAAGAAATTTAATATACTAAATATATGCTGTATATTTAATATATTCAATTTATATTTAATATATAAATGTCTTGCTTTATATATATAGTGCTTTTGCGCAAAATGGCACATGGTGTTTCTAAGTCTTCAACATGACCTGCTGGTAAACCTCCAGTACAACAATGAGAAGCCTCGGGAAGGAAGGGAAGCAATTAGTCATCCGCTACAGGGAGAGAGTGACAAAGACAGAGACAGAAGAGAGAGAGTGTTTCTGTGGCTGTAAACAGCCGCCACAAGGACACCCATTTATCCGGAGGGTACATATGAGGGCACACACTGTCACAGATGAGGCAGTCTCCCCGGGGAAGATACATGGGGGGAGACGCCCCCCTTCCTGAGAATAGAGAGAGAGTTGTCCCCTCATTATCATATCTAAGAAAGCTATATGATTTTACATGGTATAAAAATATGCAATTAAAACAATTGTCTCAGTCATGAATGCGAGAGAGAGACTTTAAGTTTTGACACATACAGACGTTTTACTTAAACAAAATTTTATTTTGTTTGTATAGTGCTAAACCATATAAACGTTACTTCCAGGCATTTTGTCTGGGATGAAGTGATCCCCAGAAGTGGTTGATTACTATAACTGAATGCAAGTGGTGGTTGACTCACTGACATACACAGTGTGTTGGTTTTAGATGTCGTATAAATTAAAAGCTATAATGCTGCAACAATAGGGCAATCACTACTGGAAACACAGTGACAACCACGCAGAAGGAGGACCATGACCAACTGTACAAGCTCAACTGCTCTGCACTTTTCTCCTTGTGCTGCACCGCGTCCTCCTCGTGCTGCTGCATGTGGCGTCTGAGTACTGCTACATGTTCTTGCAGTACTGCTACATGTTCTTGCACTACTGCTACTTGTTCTCTCAGTAATGCTACATGTTCTCTCAGTACTGCTACTTGTTCTCTCAGTAGTGCTGCACGTTCTCCGAGTGCTGTACATTGTGTGTAGAGCTGTACGTTCTCCAATTGCCCCACATTCACTGGATGCTCCATGTTCCCAATTAGCTCCATATTCACTGGATTGCTTTGTCCCGTATTCATTGGCTTCTTTGCTCGGCCCCAAAATACTGAACTACTTCTTCAAGGCCCATATCAGCATCTGCTGTTGCCTCAGATGGCTTTGATGAACTTCAAAGACAAAAAGTCTTTAAGAATCTAAACAAAGGACATTTCTTTGACTGATAACAAATTTCCTCTGCTCTCACATGCAATGTCGGTCAGGGAAGGCCTTCTGTGGGCGGCTGTGGCTCAGGGGTTAGAGCGGGGTGGGCCACCCAACAAAATGAAGGTTGGACCCCAGTCTCTCACATTCTACATCTTTTATAAACTCTCTCTTGGAATCTACCTAGTTATTCCACAAACGTCTGTGTTCTAATGTTAAGGGCCAAGGGAAGTGCAGTGTCGAATTTGGTGCATTGTGATTCGTTCAATATAAACTGGTGACCAGCACTCTGTAGCAGTCAGTGGGGGTGGGGCCAGTGTGCCTTTGATCTGGACCAATGAACTACAGTAGTGGTCGGCAACTGGGTCAAACTGTGGGTCAAAAGAGGCAACTTATCATTTTTGATAAATTGATTATTTCTATTTCACGAAACCGGACTGGTTTCATGTTTAAACAAAAACATGTGATTATCGCAGTGAGATTTATGTCCTGTCCGGCCTCCTGCTGCTCCACCAAAAGACAAACTACGTGTCCATGTCCAAAAACAGCATCAACCCCTAACCCTGTCGTATAAACACAGAGTGCTCGACTCGTCTCAAGGGAAAAGAAAAGGCACGTAGAGCAATATTTATTGTATTTATTTGCTCATAGTTATATGAGCCATCGAAGATTTTAAATCTTCCATTTTTAGCTCTAAGAGCCTTACAGAAGAGCAATGACCAAACAGTCATTTCCAGCAGTTGCTCTGTCCTGACCGCAGCTGTCTTTATGCTGACCAGTGCAGTGATTAAACGTTCCCAACCAAACGCTTTCCATTTCAACGTCAGCAGAAATATGACCTTTAGTACACACATTAGTACCAGGATACTACCAGGAGAGTTCCCAGACTCTGATTTGACTTCAAATGACTTGTCTGACAAGAGCAGCAACATCCTACAACTGAAACCAGAGAATGTTTCATTAACACAGAAAGAAAACCTGTCAAATAATAATATTAAAAAGAATTAAGTAAATCTTTAGATCCTGATCCACTTCTTCTTTTTGATTTCCCTCCACCCTCCCTGAAACTGTTTAGGCCAATCACAAACCATTAATCTAAATTTGGGCAGGTTTGATAATATGACAGATGAGAACCAAATGGGAGTGGCCTGTGTAATTGATACATGATAAAAATCCTTGTGTTTTTTGACAGAAATGTGCAAACAACAAAACTCCAGCTGAAGCTGTTTTGAAGGCTGTTCCAAAATGAATAGGGATTTAACCACTATAACCATTATGGTGTGTTGCTGGGATTTAGGTGTTGTGTCTGTGAAAGCTGCAATCTGTGCCGGAACTCATTCAGTCCTGAAGTCACTGCTGTTTTCACAGTGGGCAGGTTTAATCAGTCACTCATACAGGTTCAAACAAAGATCTGGGAACTGATCCGTCAAGTGCACGCTCCAACACGCAGACAACTCCCACTGACTGGGTGAAATCCATCAGTTGCAGGAACAGAAGCAGCTTCACAGAGATCTTTCACGTCTTCTAATACTAACAGTTTGTGGACACATGGTAACTTGAGTCTCACCAAGCGTTTCATATACTTTGGCAACCAAACCTCATACACGGTCTGACCATGCGCCTGAAAATGGTTATACTGGTAGTAATTCATATAAAACAAACATAGTACAAATATCTCAGGATTAAAAAGACTGGCCGTCCACGTAGAAAATGGTAGCAGAATGTACACGTCTTATCGAGCCTCCAGCATGCTCTCCCCCGGTTCCACCCGTCACCTGAACGCGCCATAGATTTTCAGGTTGTTGTGAACGGGTCAGATCAAACCATCCTCTTCCGTGTTCTTCATATTTAAGGACAAAGTCCGGAGAAAGACCGCACCCACATTTTACAGAGTACATCAGAAAACAGCCTCTACAGGGAATCCAACACTAAAGTTCTGTGTAAAAAACAAAACATTCAAAACTTCATCCTTCACTAACACATACAAAGGTAGGCTAGCTGGATGGTAACATGAGCAGGGAAGGTAGTAGTGTTAAAAACAAGACTAGCAGGATGGCGTTCCTGAGGAATGTGTTCTGAACAGACAGCCATCTGTTTCCCTCATTCTGCTGAACTCGACCTTTGAGCCTTTCCACTGCAAATAAACCGACAGGTATCAAACACTGTTAATCCTGGATGTTTATGAATGCACCAGGAAAACCAAAATCACTTCAGGTCAATAGCTCATGTATCAGTGGGACCTCAACACCTCAGGTCAACTTCGCGATCACTCCTGCAAAGACTCAGACTCCCAATGATAGAAGATGGCAGAGTTGTTGTGCTGAATATTTTGGCTTAATTTCTGGACAGTGGGAGGAAGTGGAGATGCATCGTCCATCTTTATTTTACAGTCTTTGGTGCAAAGATGCTTTGAAAACCCCTGTGAAAACAAACCTGCATCTGTTAGGAACAAAATACCAGAGGCAGCGAGGCTGTCTGAGAAGCAACACAGAGTGCCTCACTTTCAATAGCAACCACAAGGGAATCAAAACTGCCAGTGGGTTCTGTTTTTGTAATCATGTTAACGTTAACCATCACAGGTGCCACGCAAACTGCACAGTATTTAGTAATCAGGATACTTGTATTTATCATGAATACAGGGATATGAATAACCAGATTTCTCAACGTTTAATGTAAACACCATATCCCAAAATATGATCCACACCGGGTGAAGCTTCACAAAGAAGAGTACTAGTCCGCTGAAGTCTTTTCAGCATCATGTGACTGAGCAGAAGCTCAGAACATTCAGAAGGTCTCACAGGAAAGGTTCATGAGCATGAAGTGAGAGACTCGCTGCTCAGGCTACATGAGAAACAGAGAAGTGAAACTGAAACACCTTTAAATACAAGTCGATGGACGTAACAACTGCAGCGATGATGGAACCTTCCGCTAACTCTTTCCTGCCGAGGTGTCATGAACAACGCTTGGTTCCTGATTGGACAAAACCAAACCTTTTCTTTCATGTTTGACCTAAAAAGTTAGTTTCATCGTCTGAAGAAAATCACAGTTCAACTCATTCAGAGAAAATAGAAGCTGGTGTCTTGGCCACAGCTCAGCAGCACGTCCCCCCCCTGGATTTCAATCAATCATCCACATTTTGTACTGTTGGGCTGAGATGAATTGTGGGTAATGTAGGCAAAAGACGTTGACAGTTAAGAATGTGTATAATTGATAAATACAAAGACCATAATATTGGTTATTCTGCACTTTTTGATTGTAAATAGTTTTAAAATGGTGTACAACTCCTTTAAGATAAGCTGCGAGCGGGTCGTGGTGGTTTCCTGTTGTCCAGAACTATTTAAAATGTATGCCATGTATTTCCATCTGCTCCCATGCATCTGTTGATACCGGTTCTGAAGCAGCTCACTTCCTGTTCACATCTATTGAGTCTCTGCTCTCGACACACAAGCTTCTGTCCAGAGGCGAGGGCGGGTTGTCTAGTCCAGACTACAAGTCGTTTTTCAAGCAAACATGCCAAATATTGATGGTTCCTGGGTTTAATCAATATGAATATGCTGCTTTGTTCGTCTCATATTGAATATATATTCAGTTTTTTGGGGGGTGGACTGTTGGGGGATGCGAATAATTCACCATTAAAAAAAATAAAGACTAATCCATTAAACAATACATTTATCGAGTGATCAATGGAAACAACAGATTCTGAACTATACCGAGTCAGTGCCAGTGCATCAAATGAAGCGCTTCCACATCACCATGGCAACCATGAACCAACCTGCTCTTCTCTGCATGTAATCTGCATCCATTTATAAACAGAGACACACTGGATTACATGCTGGGTGTTGGATTACACAGGAAGCCAGGACAGACACTGAGCTCACTGAGCGAAAGCACAGGCGGGTGATAACCGGTCAGGTACTTAGTGTAACTCAGCCTCGCCCTCCTCACCTCCAGCAGAACTAGTTTTACAATGCTGCGAGCAGTCTCCGCCCACTCGCAGTCCCACAGTCAAAGAACTGAATGATCACAATGAGCGGCTCATCACCTGAGTGGAAACTGTCCACGCTGACCACTAAAGGAACTGCCGCTCTGCACAGTGATCGGATATAATCATCAATACATCCTTGAATTATATTTGGGTGGAGGTTGAAACATGCAAATATTTGGCTTTATTATCACAATCTGCACCACACACAGACACACACTCAACCACAGATACACACTCAACCAACTACGACAGCTGTCAATCATCATCTTGATGTCTCTTTCCGTTTTTAAATCACCAAACAACTACTGAAAAGCAGACTGATCAGAAACACTTGAACAAACATCAGTGTGAGAAGAAAGACCTGAAATGACAGAAGCCATCTTGGAGAAAGTTTGAATTCAAATGACATTTAAAACACTTGACAAGCATTTAATCAACTAATAGAATCATCAGATCAATCAAAAATCACAATAAAAGTAGCTTAAAGCCATGAAAGACAGAAAAGTAAAAGTGACAGTGTGTTGTGCAACCTTCACACACTGGCAGCTTGTAAGTAGGTCTACGAACGGGGGGGGGGCAGGAATTCTGTTCTTACACTAAGCAGCACTGACTGAGTGTAAATGGATAATCAGCTCCGTCCCAGCAGACATGTGAACGAGGAGAAGTCGAGTCAGAACAAAAGAGGATTTAGTGCAGAGAAAATCCCGACTACCGACCTGACTCGAAAACAAACTTCCCTTTTTCTTCTGTGGACGAAAACGTGTCACTTTAGCTGATGTAAGACGACCGGACGAACTTTAAACTTTAAGCTACCGGGGGAAAGTTCTCATTAAGGTCCTGTGTGTAGGATTTAGGTGAAAGTGTGTAATCATCTAAATTGTATAAAAAGTTGTGGGATGAGCCCTTTCTATTTCAATACTTTATAATGACATACTATTAATATAAATACTTTGTATTTAAATACTTTGTATTAACATCAGGAGTGGGTCCTCTCTATGGAGGCAGCCATGTTTTTTTTTACAGTTGCCCAGACTGGACTAACTAAACTTTTGGAGTTTCTTTGAAGTTACCACAGGTTCTCTGTCATGTTTGGAGGTGTGGGGGGGGGTGTTCACCTGCGAACTGACACTTCACCACTAGATGTCACTAAATCCTACACACTGCACCTTTAAATCACACATAAAGTTAAACTTGTACAAACTGTGCCACATGTGATAAATGGTTCGCTTCCAGTCCGTCATGATAAACACGCCACAGACTCGAACCTGGTGACTCTGATCTCCTTTGATGTTCTCCTTTGAAGTTCACACTTTCAACACGTTTCCTGACTCCAAGAGTTTGTGGCTCGGCTGGTGGCGTTAGCCTGTTAGCACGGAGGTTAGCTTCCAACACACCTTTCGGTCATCGGTATGGAGTAACCTCTGCTCACTTCTCCTTCCCCCCCCACAGCCCGGGCCCGGCCAGGTCCGGCCCGGTCCGGCCCCGGCTGGCACCCCGGCCCCGGCTGGCACCCCGCGGGGGGAGAGAAGAGGGAGTTTTTCACGGAGCTAACTTCGAGCAGCTAGCTCCTGTTAGCATGAATGGGAAAAGTAGGACGGAGCCGGAGGAGGTGACAGAGAGAGAAGTTTGAAGTGAAGGAAGAACACGACGTACCGGAGCGAGAGGTCCACACAGAGCCGAGCTGGGTCCGAACCGGGTCCGCGGAGCCGCGGCTCCCTGCTCACCGAGTGTCCGCTGACACACACCGACACACTGCGCCTCTCAGTCCGCCTCTCGGTCGCCTCCGTCCCGCTCCTCCGGACTCTCACAACAACATGGCAGCGGAGCGCCGCGCTGCCTTCAGGAACACTGCGCCGTGGGAAAACACAGCACTCAGCAGCGGAACCTGCGACCTCGCGTTGCTCATCAACGGAGACAATGAGGCAGACAGCAGTTATAGAAAAGAAGAAACAATAAACTATGTACACCACTTTCATCTTTCACCACAATCAGACATAGTATCTGAATAGAAACGTACTTATGACGACTTAATTTCCCTTCGGGGATGAATAAAGTTATCTATCTATCTATCTATCTATCTACTTTAGTAAAGTTCTTCACTGCTGTGATTTTCTCACAGGTTGTGTTGTTACTTATTGTGCATTAGTCTATATATCATGTTTGTGTGTGTTGACTATAACAATACATCTTATTTAAAATTAAAACAACCTCTGCAACAACACAGGGAACTAAGACTTTTAAATGTGGTCTTTTAAACATTAGATCACTATCAACTAAGGCTCTTTTAGTTAATGAACTAGTCTCTGACTACAACCTAGATGTATTGTCCCTCACTGAGACGTGGCTGCATCCTGATGAATATGTCAGTCTAAATGAATCTACTCCCCCCAGTCATATAAATGCACAGGTTCCCAGAGAATTTGGGCGAGGAGGTGGAGTTGCTGCTATTTTTAACTCCAGTCTATCAATTAATCCAAAACCTAAACTTAACCTAAGCTACAAATCATTTGAATGTCTGGTTCTTAGTCTTCCACGCCAATCCAGGAAACACCAACAGCCAATCATATTTGCTGTAGTTTACCATCCTCCCAGGGCTTATACTGAATTTTTAACGGAATTCCCTGAGTTTTTATCAAACTTAGTCCTAAAGAGCGATAAAATTATTATTGTTGGTGACTTTAATATCCATGTTGACAATAAGAAAGATTACCGTAGCGTAGCATTTAATTCAATACTAGACTCAATTGGTTTCAGTCAGTGTGTGCACCAACCGACTCATTGTTGTAACCACACACTTGACCTTATATTATCGTACGGCGTCGGAATTGAACATTTAACAGTCCTCCCGCACAATCCAGTTCTATCAGACCATAATTTAATAACCTTCCATTTTTCAATAAATGAATATATGCCACCAATAAAAAACTCATTTTCTAGATGTCTACCTGATAGTGCTGTAGCTAAATTTAAGGAAATAATTCCAATTACATTTAAACCCGTATTATCCGTAGATATAAAGAACAAATTCTTTAAAAACCCGAGCTCCATTGAGATCGACCGACTCGTCGATAGCTCTGCAGACTCATTACGATTAACATTAGATTCAATAGCGCCTCTAAAAAAGAAAAATGTCAAACATGGTAAATTAGCTCCGTGGTATAATTCCCAGACAAATGAGTTAAAACAATTATCAAGAAAACTAGAAAGGAAGTGGCGCTCCAGCAACCATGTTGAAAACCTCATAGACTGGAAGAATAGTGTTAAAGAATATAAAAAGGCTCTCCTCAAAGCAAGAGCAGCCTACTATTCAAAACTAATAGAAGAGAATAAAAACAACCCCAGGTTTCTCTTCAGCACTGTAGCCAGGCTGACAGAGAGTCACACCTCCACCGAACCCAGTATTCCTCCATCCCTAAATAGCAATACCTTTATGACCTTTTTTAATGATAAAATTCTAACCATTAGAAATAAAATCAACAATCTCCTGCCCTCAATTGGCACTAATACCCTCCCAATAACAGAAATCTCAGAAATGGCTGAGAATCCTAACCATTATTTAGACAGCTTCTCTCTGATCACTTGTGATCAGTTTACCAAAATAATCTCAGGTTCTAAACCAACAACCTGTATCTTAGATCCCATTCCTACAAAATTACTTAAAGAAATTCTGCCCCTAATTGATAGTTCGTTACTTAACACAATCAATCTGTCATTATCATCAGGTTATGTACCACAGTCTTTTAAAATAGCAGTAATCAAACCCCTTCTCAAAAAACCCACCCTAGACCCAGAGGTTTTAGCCAATTACAGACCAATATCTAATCTCCCCTTCATGTCTAAAATCTTAGAAAAAGTGGTAGCCAATCAGCTGTGTGAGTTTCTCCAGGAAAATAATATATATGAAGACTTTCAGTCGGGGTTTAGAGCCAATCACAGCACAGAAACAGCCTTGGCAAAAGTCACTAATGACCTTTTAATAGCCTCAGATCAGGGACTTGTGTCTGTCCTCGTTCTGTTAGATCTCAGTGCAGCATTCGACACAATTGACCATCAAATTTTATTACAAAGACTCAAACAGTTAATTAAAATTAATGGAACTGCCCTTAATTGGTTTAAATCTTATTTTTCTGATCGCTCCCAATTCGTGCAAATTAATGATGAGACATCTGTGCGCACCAAAGTTAACCATGGTGTTCCACAGGGCTCTGTGCTCGGCCCAACTTTATTCTCATTATATATGCTTCCACTAGGAAACATTATCAGGACACACTCGGTAAATTTCCACTGCTATGCGGATGACACCCAGTTATACTTGTCAATAAAACCAGAACAAAGTAATCAATTAACTAAACTTCGAGCATGTCTCAAGGACATAAAAACCTGGATGACCCGCAATTTTCTCTTATTAAACTCAGACAAAACAGAGGTTATAATACTTGGCCCCAAACACCTTAGAGATAAATTATCTAATGATATAGCTGCGCTAGACGACATTGCCCTTGCTTCCAACGAAACAGTCAGGAACTTGGGAGTGATCTTCGATCCTGATTTATCATTTAATAGTCATTTAATACAAATTTCTCGGACTGCCTTTTTCCACTTGCGTAATATCTCAAAAATCAGACATGTCCTTTCGCAAAAAGATGCAGAAAAACTAGTCCACGCCTTCGTTACATCGAGACTGGACTATTGTAACTCATTATTATCAGGCTCCAGCAGTAAGTCGTTAAAGACTCTACAGCTTGTCCAAAATGCCGCAGCACGTGTCCTGACAAGAACAAAGAAAAGAGAGCACATTTCTCCAGTATTAGCTTCGCTACACTGGCTTCCAGTTAAATCTAGAGTAGAATTTAAAATTCTCCTCCTCACCTTCAAGGCCCTTAATAATATAGCGCCTTTTTACCTTAAAGAGCTGTTAATACCTTATAAACCAGCTAGAGCACTCCGCTCCCAGAATTCAGGCTTACTTGTCGTCCCTAAAGTCTCTAAAAGTAGAGTAGGAGCCAGAGCTTTTAGCCATCAAGCCCCTCACTTGTGGAATAATCTACCAATTTCAGTTCGGGAGGCAGACACCATCAGTTTGTTTAAGAGTAGGCTCAAAACCTTTCTTTTTGATAAAGCTTATAGTTAGAGTTAATTAGTGAGGCAGAACATAACTTGCTCTATTTAATGACATATGACACACGGAGCTTCTTTTTCCAGCTTCTCCTTCCTCTTCTCCATCCCTAACCCCCCCCCCTTCCCCGGGGTCCCTTTGCTTTAACACCCGCAGATCCAGGGCCTCTGTGGCCGCACCATGGATTGCTGTTTGTGGATCGCGCATCGGGGGTTGCAGTGGTGGACCCAGTGTGGCGGATTCTGTGTCGTGTCGGCTGATCGTGGTGCTGGTGGCGGACCCTGTGTCGCGTTGGCACTGGGTAAAGGAGGTGGACCAGGGCCACGGCGATGGCTCGTGGTGGGTCCTGGTGGGCGGCGGTGGACGGTGACTGAGGACTGGAGTGGCCTCTGATCTGGATGGTGGATCGTGGTCCTGCTGGTTGCTGACCATGGACTGTAATTGCAGCGGGACTGCATCAATGCCGCTAAAGACTTTAATGATGAATGTTTTCTACACGTGGCATCTATTGCACTTCTGTCCGTCCTGGGAGAGGGATCCCTCACATGTGGCTCTCTCTGAGGTTTCTACTTATTTTTACCCTGTTAAAAGGGTTTTTAGTAGTTTTTCCTCACTCTTGCTGAGGGTTAAGGACAGAGGATGCCACACCCTGTTAAAGCCCTATGAGATGAATGTAATTTGTGAATATGGGCTATACAAATAAAATTTGATTGATTGATTGATTGATTTAGATTTTAAGTTGCTATTTAAAATAAAACTTGCCAAGGGCAACAGATGGAAATGAATTATGAGCTAACTCTGGCTCATTTACAGTCATTTAGCTGTTGATTAACCAGCCTTGTCCCTGTCAAATACACAAATACATGAAATGAAAATGAAACACACACACACACACACGTAAATATGTATATGCATGAGTATATATATGATATGTGTGTGTCATGAACACAGCCCCCAGTAAAACAGAATATAAACATGTATCAAACTGTTTGTGTGAATAATTTTAAGGTCCAGGTTTCTTAGTCATAGTTTCAGATCTTGAAGTCCAGTCAGCTCTGATCAGAAATCCTTTTGTTCAGCCGGGACAAGTCAGTACAGCCCCGTTCAACAACAAGTCACTACAAAGTTCTGTACATGATTCATGAAAACACCTTTAGACACGAGACAAAATAAAAGAGATGAGAATGAATAAAACACACTCGGAGACTAGATGAGAAGATAAAGCAGAATAAACAGAAGTAACTTCGTTGCAGAAAGACACAAATGAGCAGTTGACAGTAAGAGGATCAGGAGACTTCCTGGATCCAGAGGAACGGAGGAGCTTACTGTCTCCTGAGTGAGACGCTGGAGACCAGATTAGCTTCACTAATCACCTCTGTTAGAACAACACAGCGTCTCAACATGGCTGCTCTCGTTTCACTGTACAACAAATATCTGCTTTATAGACACATTTCAAGTTAAGTCACTTTTTCTTTTCAATGACGACATCACACTTCTCTGTTAAGGTTCAGGTTGTCAGCTCACTCTGCAGACCCATAATGCATCAGTTCAGCTGTCACTCCTCTCTGTTTGACTGACAGGCCAAAGGCCATTTGTGTGTGTGTGTGTGTGTGTGTGTGTGTGTGTGTGTTTGTGTGTGTGTGTATGGGACTACTCTCTTCTACATAAAATACACAAAACCAGTTCAGGGTCTAAACCCGTTTAGAGTGAGTTGTTTGACCTGTGGTGATGGTGGTTGCAGCTTCTGAAAGTGTGACCTGAGTAACTGAGCTGCAGCAAATAAAGAGCTGCTGCTGGACTAGGTCCTCATAACCTGAAGATAAGATCTGGATTAGTCCTCAGAACCTGAAGTAAAGATCTGGACTCAGTCCTCAGAACCTACAGAGTAACAGCCGCCTTTTATTCAAAGTTGATTCATTTGTTAAATGTAAAAAAAAAGGCACCTTCAAAATAAAAGAAATGCTGTTGTATTCTTTGCCTGATGGTCACTTATTTACGTGTGATTCTTAATATTGCGTTGACCTCACGCGGGCCGGTCACAGACAGCCAAAGGGCCGGATGTTCAGTTCTTAACCCCTAGTAACGCTATGGAGCAACAAACTTTCAAGAACGTCCATGTTTTCTTTGTTCTTGTGCATTTTAAATTGTTTGAGGTTTCTTATAAAGAGTTTATTAGAACCTGAGCACTGACAGTGGGAGGCCCTATTGAAATTGTAATGATTATTATTATTCAGGCAAATGAATTGGCTTTTTGAGGGTTTTTAACATGCTCAAATTCTGGATTCAGATCATCTGAGGGATCCAAACACACTTGTTATTATAATATTACATATGTTTTATATAATTGTTGTTATATATGTTACTTTTTCATGCACAACATGTGTGTAAGTCCAGGTCACATGACAACTACCATGTAAAAAAAATTTCACAGTAATAAACTAGTTCAAAGCCAATTTACTCTTCAAAGCTTCATAGGCAAACTTTGAAGCTTGAAGCTTTAAAGCTTTGAAGCTGTGAAGCTGAGTGGAGTTGAGGAACAGATCAAAGCCAAATAACTCCTATATAAAGGGCCACGTCTCTGAGTGGAGCCACCGTCAGGACAAGCGTCATCTCCTGGGACTTCCGATCACCGCCACTGACGACACCGACAGAAGACAGCAGCTACGCAAGAAGTCGCTCTTCAAACCCTTTGGACAACTTGGTCCCACTGCAGCACCTGTTTATCAACATGCAGACGCTGGAGGCCCTGGAGGAGCTGGATGCTATAACCTTCACCCTGAAGAAGCTGATCAATGAAGACCCCCGTCAGAGGGAGCCGGTGAATGAATACTTCACCCCGAAGGAGCTGATGAATGAAAGCCCCCGTCAGAGGGAGCTGGTGTATGAATACTCCGCCCTGAAGGAGCCAGAGGCTCAACTCATTTTCCTCCTGAGGGAGCTGATTGCTCAGTTCAGTGCCCTGAAGGAGCTGGTTGATGAAGACCCCCATCTTAATTACTCCGCCCTGAGGATGGTGAAAGCTGAATTCACTCGGCTGAAGGAGCAGGTGGATCAAAACCCCCATCTGAAGACACAAGTGGAGGAACACTTCGCCCTGATGGAGCTGGATGGTGAATACTCCGCCCAGAATGAGCAGACCGCCACCAACAACCTCACCTGGGAAACAGAGGGAAAGATGGTGGAGCAGATGGAGTCTCCTGCCTCACTTATGCTGAAGCACCATGTGGACTTGATCCCCTTGACTCAACATTTGGAGTCTGCAAAGGCCCGAGAGAAGGAGCTGGAGAAGGAGCTCGCAGAGATGAACGTGAGGATCCAAGTAATGGAGGAGGAGCTTGTTGAGGAAGAGGAAATCCAAACTGAGCAGAAGCTGGAGAAGGAGGTCGGAGAGACGACCATGAGTATCAAAGTAAAGGACGAAGAGCTGGAGGAGGAGAAGGAGAAAGCTCAAGTCATCTTCCTCCTGAGGGAGAAAGTTGCTCAATTCACTGCCCTGAATGAGCTGGTGGATAAAAACCCCCATCTTGATTACTCCACCCTGATGATGGTGAAAGCTGAATTCACTCGGCTGAAAGAGCAGCTGGATGAAAACCCCCATCTGAGGTCTCAAATGGATGAATACCTCGCCCAGAAGGAGCAGACCGCCACCAACAACCTCACCCTGGAAACAGAGGGAAAGATGGTGGAGCAGATGGTGGAGCAGATGGAGTCTCCTGCCTCACCTGTGCTGAAGCTCCATACGGACTTGATCCCCTTGACGGAACATGTGGAGCCTGCAAAGGCCCGAGAGGAGGAGCTGGAGAAGGAGCTCATGACCATGAGGATCAACGTTCAGGAAGTCCCCATGGAGAAGGACAAGCAGAGCATTAAGAAGGAGAAGAAGAAGCAGGAGAAGCAGGAGGAACAGGAAAAAAAGAAGATGGAGAAGATGGAGAGGAAAGAATTGAAGAGGCTAGAGAAGGAAAAGAAAGAGCGAGAAGGAACGACGTGTGGGAAATGGTGGAGTTGTCTCTTCTGCTGGATGAAGACTCCGCCATGAGAAAGTCGGAGAAGAAGTCTTTACCCCCCCTTCCCTCCCTTCCCTTTCTTTCCCTCCAATCCAGACTGACATTTCTTACTTAATAAATTATTGAATAAATAACAAAGATTTTTCATTGAGATGAAGGTTTGCTCTTTTATTACAGAAGATGGTTGTTAAACAATCTTAATGATGAAAACCCAACATTTATATGTAAAAAATACTCAATACCTGTATATTATTTATACATATGTTTATTCTTTGAACTGAGAGACACTCGTTCTCCACAGCTGCACTTTTCCCACATCTAATTTACTTTGTATTACAACAAAGTACTAGTACAAGTTTGTGCAGATTTTTTCTACTCCTATTTGCATGAGCATATTGTAGATAACGTTATTTTGGATTTAGTGCTATAAAGAGCTGACATACTGAACCTTACATGTATGTAATGTTAATGATAACGTTGGAAAAGTGGTGTCAGATGTGATGGGCCACTTTTGTGTTCCGGCCGTTTGATAGTCAGTGTGATGCTGAGCTGAAGAAGAACATGTGACAATGACTTCAGGCTCCAGCTACAAATAAAACCTGATGAGATTTAAAACATATCCGTATGAAGACATGTTTAACAACCAAACAGGAACTAAAACATGTATTTTGTTCCACATCAACCATTAATATTTGTACATTTGCAATAGACTTATTTTTTTTCTCTACTATTATCCCACCTATAGTGTATTCATATTTGAATATATTTATTTTGCTCATAGTGAAAGTGTAAATAAAGTTGAATCTAATCTAATCTAAGAATCTAATAACGACTTGCATCAGCAGCAGATTTAATTAATGGTTGCTCACGCTCTTCACCTGATTTTGACCGTCCAGTTTCTACTTGTCTTCCACTGTCGTGTTGCTCATATCTAAAAGAAAAAGTGGATGACTTTTGAATTCGTGCCCCGGAGCTCATCTCAGCCTCAGGCTCCATTAGCTGGTGACTGCAGCCTTGATATTCCGCATTATACTTAAGCAAAGATGTGAACACGTCTCCCAGCACCTCTATCACCATCAGGGACTAACGACTGGGGCAATAACTGTAAAGACACAAAACCTAAAGATGGTTTAGAGAATGAGGAGTCATCTCTTTTCCATCACGCTCCCTTCACAGATGATTATGTTTGAAATATTCAGAAAAAGAGAGAGTCCAGTTGAAATGTCATTTGATAACATTTGATTTTGAGAGGGACTCGATTAAAAGTGCAAATGCAACAATGAGTGTTATCACTTTCCTTAAAATTGCAAACAAATCGATCCATTTCTCATATAGTCACTCAAATGTGTAGCATTGTTTGGATTATTGTTTTTAATCATGTAATAAAAACACACACTGACCATCAGAGCCCAAATGGTCACTCCAGGATTCTGATGCTGCTCTGAATGTTGAGGTGTCCACAGACTTTTGGCCTCATCTTATCCTCTTCATGTTTGAATTCAGCTCGTGATCATCGTGTCCACAGTGAAAAGAACGTTTCTCCGTCTCAACCCTTGTTACATAAATTCAAACTGCAGCTGTCGAGTCTGCGTCTCATCTTGATCTTAAAGCTGCAGCTGAGGAAGCCCCTCCCACAAACCTCCTCCACTCCCCCCCCCCACACACACACACACACTTGCTCGGACACGCAAGACCAAACTGAGATGACATCACCGCAAACGTGACCCAGAGCCGCAGCCGGCACGCAGCCGGCCCGAGCCAGCGGCCGTGAAGCTCAGCTCCCATCTGTCGCCTGAAATCCACAGCATCAGCCCCCAGTCCAACTTCGTCGGCCCAGCGGGGAGAGGAAGTTTTGAGGAGGGGGGGAGGGACAGTGCTTGTCTTTCCCTGTAGACAACGAGCACGTCACAGTCAGAGTGAATTAAGCCAACACTCGTTGGTGGCGTGCCGGCTGGATTGGAAGCCTTTGCCTCGCTGGCTGTTGTGTCATCCTCCCCCTGCTCTCCTCCCCCCACCCCACAGTAATGATCTCCATCTCTCTGTGTACTGTCTAACTCCCCCCCGAGCTTCCTCTCCTCAGTTGCCGCTCTGTGCAGTTATTTCGAGTCGTTCATCTGCAGACTCATCGCTCTCGGGCCTTTTCGAGAACATAGATTTAATCTAGTTTCCTTTTTATTTGTATAGCGCCAAATCATAACATACATTATCTCAAGGCTCTTAACAATTTGAGGTTGAGACTTTAAAAATGATGAGAAACCAACAGTTCCCACAATGAGCAGCTCTGACTCCTCGTTGACTCGTCTGTATTCTCACTCTGATCCTTTCTGTAAGTTTCCTCCTGCAGGTTTCTGTCGCCTATAGATTATTTTGTGAAGTCAACATCAGTCAAGTTCGTTGATCTTTTTCATTTCATCAACACCAGACATATCACAGGATGCAAATGATCCCTGGATGCAGACTTCAGACAGAACCCGCTTCCAGCACCAAAGGTCAAAGGTCATTCAGCAGGACCAGCTTCGACAACAGCTCATCAATTGAAACTTTGTGTTCAGAATATTCTATCATGGATATTTTATGTTTGATGTAACATTGACATTTTGTTTTTACGCACAATTTCAAGTTAAGACAAAAAGACCCGAAGCTGAAATGGGTGAAAAATACAAGACGCTGATGGAAACATATTTTTCACAGAGCGTTCACGTGTTCATGTTAATGTGCCAGATTCTCAGAAGGAGTCAAAATTTGAACTGAAGCTGCTGATTGTAAATTAATTCTGTTCAAAATGATATTCTTATTCTCAACATACGACATATCCCTTAAAGCCTTGGACCGAAGCAGCTGAAGATGTTTGGGGAAGCGACAAACTCCTCACACTGGGATCTGAAGCTGGAGCGAGGACCCCTGCAGGGACCGCTGGATTAAAGATTACCCACCACACACACACACACACACACACACACACACACACACACACACACACACACACCACACACACACACACACACACACACACACAGCGTGAGAGAGGAAATCACAGGATTATGTTTTTGTTTCCTGACTTTTTTCCTGTTAGTTTTTCACTGAATAATAAATGGACAGTGGAGGAGATTCAAACTGAGCTGCTGAAAACAGACTCACAGGAACAGGAGTTAAAACGCTGACGACCAATCAGATCTCTTCGCAGCTGAAGGGGCTGACAGAAGCAGAAATGAGAAAAAAACTAATACAGTTTTTGGTGAAAAAGGCTGAATGTGCTGTAAACAAGAGCACGTCACGTCCGGTCTCTGACGCTCCACCTTCACCTGAGAGATGTTTACTGGTGAACGTGGTGAAGTTTACTGAAGGTCCAGTCAGAGGAGTTCGAACCAAACATGTGACCCACCAGAAACAAACAAGTGGAGCAAAAGTGAAAAGCCTGAAAATAACCAGCATCAATAAAGTACAGATACACGAAGTAACGGAGGAAATGTACTTAGTTACATCCCAGCACTGGCTTTGGGTTTGTGTGTGTGTGTGGGTTTGTGGGGGGGGGGCTTCTCTGTCATCATCGTCGTCCTCAGCCAATGGACGAAGCAGCGGAGGAGACTCTCACGGTCTCTGCAGATCGGAGCGGAGCGCACGGGTCCACGGGTCCACGGGTCCATCCTCCTGCGCGTCGCGGAGCTGGTGCGTCCTCCTGGTTCCGGACGCTTCTCCTCTCGTCCCCCTTCAGGAGGGTTTCAGATCCTCTTCCTGTGGAGACACGTCGGAGCGCCCCTGCTGCTGCGCCTCCTGCGCGCAATTTAAACCGAAGTGGAGTTTAGTGCGCGTCTCTTTCTGATCCGAGCGCGTGAGCGTGTGAGTCAACATCTGCAGGAACAAACTGAGAGAATCTAAACAGAGGCTCAACATCTTCCTCCAGGAGGAGCTGGTGTCCTCCTGTGAAGGTGAGTGGACGTGGCCGCAGCATGAAGACGCACGGACTCTGGACGCGCACGGCAGTTCCGTGGATTTCCAGTGTTATTTTGTGGATGTGGTTTCTGCGTCAGTGTCAGGGAGCTGCGGGATGTGGGGAACCAAACCAGTCCTGACAGGGTCCAGCCCAGAGCTGCGTCCTGACCCAGGAACATGAACACATCCAGAGACAGCATCTCCATGGAAACCACGGTTCTGTCTGTCTCAGAACGTTTGACCCTGATTCTCTGAAACAAGTAAAAAGAGAAGAAGAACAGAAGCTGCAGATTAAAGGATTAAAGAGTTTGTTTACTATTACAGCTGTTGTCCGATTATGACATCATCCATCTCCTGTCACTTCAGGAGGGAGGCGTGTCCATCATCCATCCATCATCCATCATCCATCATCCATCCATCATCCATCATCCATCTCCTGTCACTTCAGGAGGGAGGCGTGTCCACCCATCCATCCATCATCCATCCATCATCCATCTCCTGTCACTCCAGGAGGGAGGCGTGTCCATCATCCATCCATCATCCCTCCATCCATCATCCATCATCGATCATCCATCATCCATCCTCCATCCTCCATCATCCATCCTCCATCCTCCATCAATCATCCATCACATGTCCATCCACCCCTCCACCCCTCCACCCCTCCACCCCTCCCCCCTTCACCCCTCCACCCTCCACCCCTCTGAATAGAGTTGTTTCAGTCTGTGGTTTGGGGTCAGGTGGTCTGGGACTCACAGCTCTTGTGTTTGTGTTGCAGGTCATGAAGTGAACCTTCAGCAGCAGCAGTGTCTCTGGAGGTGGAGAGCAGCTCACTGGTCATGATGGACCGGACGGACCCGGCCCACTGCACCGTGTGCTGCTGCACGCTGGTCAACAAAGTCCTCATGGTGCTCTTCATGGTGCTGCTGGTCTTTGCCATCTTGTTTGGAAACTTGGTGACTCTGGCTGTGGTGGTTGGGACCAAGCACTTCCACACGCCACAGGGCTACCTGAAGGCCTCCCTCGCGGTGGCCGATCTGGCGGTGGGGATCTTCGTGGTGCCGCTGTCTGTCTACGCCGAGGTCTACCTCATGGTGACGGACTCTGCACCAGAGTGGACCTCATACAACTCGCAGGTAGTGAGTTTCCACCCGTGCAACGTCATCGGGCCCATCTTCGCCGGGTGCACCCTGGTCTCCATAACGACCATCTTCCTGCTGACGGTGGAGCGGAGCATCGCGGTGTTGATGCCGCTGCACAAGGACTCTGTGATCACTCGTAAGAGAACCACCACCCTCATCGTCCTCTCCTGGGCGGGGAGCTTCTTCTTGGCCGTGTCTCCGATGCTCTTCAGCAGCGAGATCGCTCTGGAGTACAACTCCTGCAGCCGCATGTGCAACTACGCGCTGGGGGTCGTGGGCGAGTTCCCCAGCCAGGCCTGGAACATCCTCCTGCTATTCCCAGCGTTTGACTTCACCCTCCTCAGCGGCACTGTGGTGATAAACATCGTGTCTCTGTCCAGCATCCGGCAGCACTCAAAGCGCAGGAAACACCTGGCTGGGTCCGAGGGCCAGAGGAAAGCCAATCCCACCTTCTCTGACATCAAGGCGGCGAAGACCATCGGGACTCTCACGCTGGCGTTCACAGCGTCGTTCACCCCCATCGCCGTCTTCGTCGTGGGAAACGTTTTGGGGAACAAATGGTGCAACTTCTCCTTTTTCGCCTTCTGGATTCTGGCCTCCAACAGTTGCTGGAATGTCATTATTTACAGTGTGAGGGATCAGAAGTTCAGGCTCCGTACTCACAAGCTCCTCGAGCCCTTCCAGAGACAGAGCCCAACCAAGACCTGAAGAAACCAGAGAAGGTCCGGGACAGACGCTCAGAGGAGAACCTGAGCAGAACGAGAGAAGCTTGTCTTCAGGTCACTGCTCCTTTTCTTACATCATAAAAAAGCATGATGCATGACGTGAAGTGTCTTTCATTGTGTTGTTGTGTGTGACGCTGCAGTTCCACACCCTGATGGTGTCTCGTGTGTAAAGATGAGGAACAGACTTTGAGGACTGACGTCAACCGGAGATATCAGGAACCTGAACGAGCTGCGTCACACAGAAACCATCAAGGACAAATGACTAATGGATCAAAGCAAGAAGAGGTGAACAATCCCTGAGTGAGCGAGGAGCCATGGAACAGAACGAGGGCAGATTCTGAGGAGAAGGAGAAGAGGAGGCTGAGAGATGGAGAGTAAAAAGCACCGGTCTTGAATCTTGAGGTGTGAACACGTGTCGTTCACGGTTTCCCACATGAACTGAACACGTGACATGTTTCTCGGTACTTCGCTCAGTTCAGTGATTGAATGTTGATGAGATCGATTTAGTCTGATTCTCTTTGTGCTCCTCAGGGACATTTCACTATGTAACAATCAGTCTCTCACACACAGCTGATTTAAACAAGCGTCACACAACAACCTGTTATACTCCAAGCCTCTTGGCCGGTGGAGTGTGTTTATTATGTGGTTTTTAAATGATGTGGTGTGGAGTGTGGAGACGCTGCAGCACGTTAGTCGAACCGGTTTGTCAGTTCATTAAAACCCTCAGGTGAACATTTCAGACTCAATTAAAGCTGAAAGCTTCTTCAGACTCTGAAGAGGATGAGCTGATTAGAAGCAGCAGCGTGGGATCAGAACCAGGTCCTGACTGGATGTTGATCTGGAACCTGTGACTGAAGCAGCTTGAGAAGTTAGGATCAGTCCAAGGTTTTAAATCAGGCGCCATTTTTGTTGAATTATTTCCAACCGAGACTCATTGTTACGTCCGAGGATTTGTCATCAGGATCAAACAAAATCTATGAAACCATTTTTCACAAAACTCGGTTGAACGTTGGGACAAGAGCCAAGAAAGAACTCGTATTGTTGCATGTTTTCTAATTTTCAATCTCTTGATGACATAGGGAGCGTTTCACATTTTCACTGATTTCTCAGAGAATAATTCATGGATCTGCTTTTATGTACTTTTGTGCTAAGGAAGTAAAGAATAAATAAAAAATACCCTGATCAAACACAGCTTCTTATTTCCTCTGTCAAAGGATATCTTAAAAACGGAGAAGACCTTTTAGGTCTGAACCTATTAAAATAACACATCAGTGTTATGAGATGATGAATGTAGTTCTGGAGTCAGAGCAGCACGATAACACGGTAGATGTGAAGAGTCTCTGGTGTGAAGCAGTGGAGCAGAGCCGGTGTAATGAAGGCTGCATGTTCTCTGTGCTGCGAGGAGCTGGAGTGTTGACGTAAGAGAGAAGCTCCCTGGTGGACGTTGTTGATTAAAGGTCTCTGTGCTGACTGTCTTCATGCAGAGGAAGAGGAGGCTGAATTAAGACCTAACCAGGCGCCCGTCATGTCACAGTTCAGAGAACTTACACAAAGGATTTAGCTCATGTGCACACGTGTCACGTGTTAGAAGCTCCTCATGGATATGACTGTGACTTGTTCTTAATAATCTCCCTTACTAAATAAAATGGAGAACTTCTGTTCTCTGTCTCCATCAACATCTTCCTCCTTATAAACATCTGGATGAAATTCATCATGTCACTGAACAGATGTGAGCCAGGTGGACTCAGGACTCGTTCACACCTGGTTCAAAGCTTCAGACTCTTCAGGTCAGTCTGAAGCTGAACATCAGGTGTGAACGGTTCCTCAGAGCAGGTGTTCTGGGTCTGGATCCAACTGAACCTGGTTCTGTTGGTTTGCATCGAAAAGACTTAGTTCGGACTTTTGGACCAATCACAGGAAGTAGCGACAACGTTCATTTGGTGCTTCTGAACTAGTGGAGTACTGTAGTACTGTGGAGTACTGTGGAGTACTGTGCTTGAAGGTGTTGAAGGTGCTAGTAATACCATCATGATGTTACCATAGCAACTAGATGAAGCTTCATTCAAACAGAAAGACGACGAGCGAGGTGAAGGTAATCTTATGAGAAAATTCAAATGAGTTAATTCTCTGAGATCATAAAGACATAAATCAGAGAAACGTGTTCTGTTCGATTTGCAACTTGTTTTAGAAATAACTTTCTAAAACAAGAATCTGTGTTTAGAATGGAGACCGTTGCAGAAGACGGAGTTAATGAGGAGATGAAGGTTGTGTGATGATTGAGGTGAAAGCTTTTCGTTTAGAGACGTGAGCAGTGTGGGAGAACTGCTCAGCGCCACCAGCTGCTGTTCATCTGTTACTGAAGCAGGAAGGACTGACTCACCAGCTCTGAATCGGTTCTCTCTCCACAAATAATCATCATCACTGAAGTCATATTGGGCCACTTCTTTGTTTTAATGTGCAACAGAGATTTAAATGTTGTGGAGTATTAGTGTGCAGTTGAAATAAGATTGAAACACTGAAGTTCAGGAGCAGCTGTGGTGAAGCACCGTGACCCAGTAAATCCACCTCTGCTTTTATTAGATGAGGAGAAGATGCATCAAACAAACAAGAACAATGGACACCATTTTATTTCAAGACGCTGGTGATATTTCATGGTCGTCAGATTCAACAGACATGATTTGAGTTAGTGTTGATTTGAGGTTAATTCCTTTCTCACGTCCTCAGGCTGAAGAGCAGCGATTGGTCCTCAGGTTCCTGAGCATCTTCCAGGCTCTGGTTCGGTTTGACAGCAGCTGTAGGAGGACGAGTCCCGGAGCAGACTTCACACGAGCCTCCACAGCTGGACTCAGATTTAAAGTGCGAGTTCGCCATCCGTCTCTTTATCTTCACTTTCTATTCATCTGTTGATTGGCTCCTCTCCTCCGAGTGAATTTGATTAGAAAAATCAATTCCACACACAAGAGAGCAAAGAAGAAAATAACAAAACTCCTCAAAAGGAGTGAGATTGACCGTCTGATACAGGAATAATACTGGGAGCAATTTGTGGTGAAAGTTTTCTTTTTATAATTCATAGAAACAGCAAAGACGACGGCTCCGTCACTACAGAAGCAAAGTGTCATGTTAAAATGCGTGAGGGAGGACGTCTGTCTCAGGGTCGTGCAAAGTGCACCGCTGGCGAGACGGGACACACAGCTTCTCAGTGTCCAGCACGTTCCTTGATGGTGTCTCATCACGGGGGATAAAGGGGGATAAAGAGTTCTTCAGAGTTCTTCAGAGTTCTTCAACCATCTGTAAGGATTAGGGCTCAGTAGGTCTTCTTCCAGGAGCGGAAGTACAGCTGGATGGGGAGGAGGGGGTTTCTGTTCCGCAGACTGGGATGGAAGATATCGAAATCTGCCCTCCTCACTCTCTGCAGGAAGTCCTCCAGCCCCACCTGCACACAACACCAGGTCACCAGGTTAGTTCTGTCCATGAGAGGTCAAACAGTTCACGTGGAGGCGCTCTGACGCGGTGGAGGAGCGGGCGGTGGAGATGTTATTATGAAAACATGAAACACATTCTGTCAGAATGAATTTGACAGATATCCTAGTTCACGGTCTGTTTACACAAAAGATTAAATATCTGTCGACAGATCTAAGCGACAATGTGAGACTCCATCTTATCTCTCCAGTTTTATGACATATAACGACATTAAGGCTTTTTACTGTTATTTTAAAAAGTCATCTGTTTTTTTTTAACATTTACAAATGACTTCTAGGCAGATTTTATTTAAATGAGTATCTGGAGTTTTAAGTCAAACCTGTTTTTGAGTGTTGCTGACTCACCGTCTGCAGGAAGGCTGCGGTGGCAGCTGCTGGAACGTTGTGGCTGAATGATCGCGCCTGAAAGACAAAGAAAGAAAAACACATTTAAAATATTAGATAGCAGATGTTAGTCCAAACAAACCTGATCAGCTGGTTAAACCGCTCTTTAGGTAAATAAACAAACTGCAGGTTGGTGTTCTGCTTGGATCTATTCCACTGTGTGAAGATGGACTAATGATACTTCTGCTAAGACTAAAGCCCAACGTCACCATGATAGACAACGTTAAAGAAAGTCCAATATTTCATGGGGTCTTTCTCGGGTCACGTCAAACAGCCAATCTCATGGAAGTTGGTTCAGACAAACAAGGAAAACATAACGTTCCTCAGCCGAGGGGACGAACGGTTCAACGGCTACGCAGATGACACGCAGCTGTATATGAAGATATAAACCTCCTGCGTTCCCAGACCACTTGGGCCGAAGAAGTAAAAAACAATAACGTCTTGAATCTATAGTTTTTTATAGATTAAGGGGATTTTACTTCCAAAATACGACAATATCCCATAAAAGAAATAATTCATGCTTTGGTTTCATATTGCTTTGATTGTAGATGTTCTGTGCACATTCAGGCTTTTAATGCTGTTCTTCATTTAGTTATTTATCATCAACTTCTGTCTTTTAATTATCAAGTTTTATTGTCTCTCCACTCACCTTTGTTTTTATTTGCAGTTTGACATATTCTATTATTATTATGTCACTTTAGCATGTTCAGCTTTAACTGAAGGATCATTTCTCTGAACACTTAAGATCCAGACAGAGTTAAGGTGTGGCTGGTGTTTGGTAAACAAAGCTGACACGAGCACAGAGGGGCTGTATCGACAAAACGAGATACACAGTAGCTTGAGTGAAATACACAATTCTGCAGGTTTGAAAATAAAATGTGAGAACACAATACAGCTCCGGATATAACACAGGTTTGATGATTGTAGACGTTATACCACTCTGAGCCTTCTCCTCCTGAGAAGCATGTGTCCTTCAGAGGAGAGTGGAGCAGCTTACTAATACACATAGTTCTTCACTTATGAGTGTGATGGTTGTGTGTCCACATACTTCTGCTGTTCTTGTGTGTGGGTGTGGTACGTACGTGTTGTAAATGTACGTGAGCCTGACTGGCGATGTCGTACACCACATCCCGGACGTTCTGCTCCCGGCTGCCGCGGATGAAGTCCTCCTGAGAAGCTCCGTGCTGCAGGAACACAGAAGGAAATATGATAGGGGGCAGTGTAGCACAGCGGAAACAAGGCAAAGTAATTTTTCTTTGGGTTCTAATCAGTTTCTTAACAGAATTCACAGCAGGGTCAAGCAGCTCCTCACCAACATGCACAGGTCCATGGGCAGGTAGACTTTCCGTCGGCTGCTGTGATACGGAGTCGCTCGGAGACACGTCACGATTCCCTGAGCTTTGCCGATGTGACTCGCTGCGTGGTCGGCGTGGACGTTTTTAAAACCTGTGAAAGCAAACGTGTAAGTCTTACTTTACCTAAAGTGGGTTTTCCTCAGCTGAGTCTGAACCAAGCTTCATGTCTGTTCCACTGTTTCCAGTTAGTTTTGGTTTCACATGGTTATTTAAAGAACTTTGAAATACACGTGTACGTCCTGTGGTCATCATCTACCCACACAGGGTTTCCTCTAGGGGCTGAAGTCTGTCTCTATGTTATTATGGGGCCATCTGAGGTCAAAGGTCAAGGTCACTGATATTAAACACACGCCTGGTCATACCTCAAGACCTGATGTACCAACTCTGACAAAATGATGATATTTTATACCACAAAGACTCAAAGCTTTACTTCTCATAATGTTCTGGACGTTATTTTAAACCAGGAAGGGAAGCGGAGTTTGTGACGCTATTTCCAGGATGTGATTCTAGTTTTATTTATAAAGCTAATAACTAGTCAGTGGGCGGGACCTGGCAAACCAAACAGAGGAGAAGATATGTGTAACCTCTGTCAACAGCAGTGGCATTTACCAAAGGACACCACCAGCTTGTGCCAACAGCTCTTACTTGTCTCGCGTGTCCTCACCTAAACACTCCAGCAGCAGGTATATTAAGGAGGACTGTGTGTTCTCTGAATACGTCTCCAGCTCCTGAAGGTTCCTGTAGGCTCGGTCATCCAGATCCTTCTCCTAGACAAACACACGTTCATTCAAAATTCAATAATGACTCTGTGTTAACCCCTTATGACCTCGAGTCACGAGTCTCAAAATATCTGTGACCGGGTGAAGTGCAATCAATTGGGCACATTTGAACATTTGTACTAAACTTTGTTTCTACTACTGTATTATCCCACCTATAGTGTATTCATATTTTTATATATTTATCTTGCTCTTAGTGTATTCATCATTACTATATCATACCTTACTCTTAATACTGTTCATATTCAATTTATATTTCCATTCAAATTCAATGTATATTTCTAACTGTGCTTCCTATTTATTTACGTATTCCACCTCTGCACTTTAACTTCCTTCTTTTGCACTTCTGGTTAGATGCTAAACTGCATTTCGTTGTATATGTACTTGTACTGTGCAATGACAATAAAGTTGAATCTAATCTAAATTGTTGATCTCTCCTGAATCAATGTGATCACAGCAGCAGCTGACCAGTGTGTTTAAGGGTTTATTAGTCGAAATTTAAAACAATATTCATAACCATGTTCACAGTGTATATCACTTAAACCAAGACTTATTGTGTTCTAGTGGTCTTAAAATCTAAAGAGTCTTTTAAATCTACATTAGGAGTGGGTGGCCACCCTTCTGCACTGCCATGTTTTTTACAGTAGCCGATTAGGATCCAACCAAAGAGCTCTGGAGAGGGACCATCAACCGAAGGCCACCGTAGATTCTCCCAGAAGGGGATTGGTGAGGGGAGGGATATTTTCTTGGTTGTAATTTGTAACCTCACCCCTAGATGTCACTAAATCCTACACTCTCACTTGATTTGATTACCATAACAACTCATATGTTACCCACTCATCAAATGGACGGGGGAAAGAAAAACCAAAAACAAGACATTCTACAAAACCTGTGATTGTTATTACTACACATCAGAGTGGAGTGAATAAACAGGTCATGGAGTGTCTTACTCTGTCGGTTATGATCTTCAGCAGCCATCTCTTTGTCAGGTAGTGTTTCCTCGCTGCCTAAAAAACATCGTTAGTGTTAATCGTCTGAGCTCCTAATAAAGAATTAACATTAAGTCCACGATGAAGCTGAATGTGAACACAGAGAGAAGATAATTGTTCAATTGATTGGTCTTTAGCTTTTTAAAAGAGTAAAACATTTCTGATGCAGATATTTATATGGCTCTAATATTTACCCTCCACAGCTCGGCAGTGACCGGCTGGTTCGGGGGTTCATCTCTGTAGATTTCTTCTATGGCCGTCTTCCAGAACTGCATCCGCATCAGACCAATGGTCTTCTGGGAAACGGAATCTTTCACCTTTTGGTCCAACGAACATAAGAGCTATTAATATAGGAACATATCAAACTGCAGTAACAGTAAGATTAGTAACATGGTAAAAAGAGCAGTGTGAACAGTTGTAGTTTCACAGCGGTCTGTCTGTAGGAATACCTGCCTGTGCCAGCTCCACATTAAACGCTCTCAGAGCCAAGGAGGAGCGCCGGGCGTCTTCTGGGAGGAGGAGGGAGGACACGAAGCCATCATAGTCTCTGGACCTGAGGAGGAGGAGGAGGAGGAGGAGGAGGATGAGGAGGAGGAGGAGGAGAGGGAGGAGGAGGAGAAGAAGGAGAGGGAGGAGGAGGAGGAGGTGAGGATAACAGCGAGAGAGAGAAAATGAAGGGAAACACTTCACTTCCACTGGAATGAACCTACACTGTAGAAAGTCATTAACATGTCTACCCTTTATCTGTTAATCACAGCTCTAGCTGCTGCTGCTCTGTTAATGAACACAGCTCTAGCTGCTGCTGCTCTGTTAGTGAACACAGCTCTAGCTAGCTGCTGCTCTGTTAGTGAACACAGCTCTAGCTAGCTGCTGCTCAGTTAGTGAACACAGCTCTAGCTGCTGCTGCTCTGTTAGTGAACACATCTCTAGCTAGCTGCTGCTCAGTTAGTGAACACAGCTCTAGCTAGCTGCTGCTCTGTTAGTGAACACAGCTCTAGCTAGCTGCTGCTCTGTTAATGAACACAGCTCTAGCTAGCTGCTGCTCTGTTAGTGAACACAGCTCTAGCTGCTGCTGCGCTGTTAGTGAACACAGCTCTAGCTGCTAGCTGTTAATGAACACAGCTCTAGCTGCTGCTCTGTTAGTGAACACAGCTCTAGCTGCTGCTCAGTTAGTGAACACAGCTCTAGCTATCTGCTGCTCTGTTAATGAACACAGCTCTAGCTGCTAGCTGTTAATGAACACAGCTCTAGCTGCTGCTCTGTTAGTGAACACAGCTCTAGCTGCTGCTCAGTTAGTGAACACAGCTCTAGCTATCTGCTGCTCAGTTAGTGAACACAGCTCTAGCTAGCTGCTGCTCTGTTAATGAACACAGCTCTAGCTAGCTGCTGCTCTGTTAGTGAACACAGCTCTAGCTAGCTGCTGCTCAGTTAGTGAACACAGCTCTAGCTGCTGCTGCTCTGTTAGTGAACACATCTCTAGCTAGCTGCTGCTCAGTTAGTGAACACAGCTCTAGCTAGCTGCTGCTCTGTTAGTGAACACAGCTCTAGCTAGCTGCTGCTCTGTTAATGAACACAGCTCTAGCTAGCTGCTGCTCTGTTAGTGAACACAGCTCTAGCTGCTGCTGCGCTGTTAGTGAACACAGCTCTAGCTGCTAGCTGTTAATGAACACAGCTCTAGCTGCTGCTCTGTTAGTGAACACAGCTCTAGCTGCTGCTCAGTTAGTGAACACAGCTCTAGCTATCTGCTGCTCTGTTAATGAACACAGCTCTAGCTGCTAGCTGTTAATGAACACAGCTCTAGCTGCTGCTCTGTTAGTGAACACAGCTCTAGCTGCTGCTCAGTTAGTGAACACAGCTCTAGCTATCTGCTGCTCTGTTAATGAACACAGCTCTAGCTGCTGCTCTGTTAATGAACACAGCTCTAGCTGCTGCTCTGTTAATGAACACAGCTCTAGCTATCTGCTGCTCTGTTAATGAACACAGCTCTAGCTGCTGCTCTGTTAATGAACACAGCTCTAGCTGCTGCTCTGTTAGTGAACACAGCTCTAGCTGCTGCTCTGTTAGTGAACACAGCTCTAGCTGCTAGCTGTTAGTGAACACAGCTCTAGCTGCTGCTCTGTTAGTGAACACAGCTCTAGCTGCTAGCTGTTAGTGAACACAGCTCTAGCTGCTAGCTGTTAATGAACACAGCTCTAGCTGCTGCTCTGTTAATGAACACAGCTCTAGCTGCTGCTCTGTTAGTGAACACAGCTCTAGCTGCTAGCTGTTAGTGAACACAGCTCTAGCTGCTAGCTGTTAGTGAACACAGCTCTAGCTGCTAGCTGTTAGTGAACACAGCTCTAGCTGCTAGCTGTTAATGAACACAGCTCTAGCTGCTAGCTGTTAATGAACACAGCTCTAGCTGCTGCTCTGTTAGTGAACACAGCTCTAGCTGCTGCTCTGTTAGTGAACACAGCTCTAGCTGCTGCTCTGTTAGTGAACACAGCTCTAGCTGCTGCTCTGTTAATGAACACAGCTCTAGCTGCTGCTGCTGCTCTGTTAGTGAACACAGCTCTAGCTGCTAGCTGTTAATGAACACAACTCTAGCTGCTGCTGCTGCTCTGTTAGTGAACACAGCTCTAGCTGCTAGCTGTTAATGAACACAGCTCTAGCTGCTGCTCTGTTAGTGAACACAGCTCTAGCTGCTAGCTGTTAATGAACACAGCTCTAGCTGCTGCTCTGTTAGTGAACACAGCTCTAGCTGCTGCTCTGTTAGTGAACACAGCTCTAGCTGCTGCTCTGTTAGTGAACACAGCTCTAGCTGCTAGCTGTTAGTGAACAGAGCTCTAGCTGCTGCTCTGTTAATGAACACAGCTCTAGCTGCTGCTGCTCTGTTAGTGAACACAGCTCTAGCTGCTAGCTGTTAGCATGGACCCACCGGACCAGCTGCAGACAGAAGTCCTGGTTGCTTTGTGAATCCTCCGTCGCGCTGCTCTTCGCTCTCACGACCTGAGTCACGGCCGCTTGTCGACAGCCGCCTCCGGGGGACGTGGGTCTGTACAGCCAGGCTCTCCTGCTCCATGGAGCCAGTTTCACACCGACACCAGCTGCCATGTTCCCCTTCAACATCTCAGCTTCACCTCGTGTCACATTCAAAACATTCCCCTGCGAACGCACAGCCGCGGACTAAGGTTCCGCTCAGTTTGAAGAGCTATCTAATTTACACACACGCAAAAGCACGCGCAGCTACCTTTATTTATTAATATATTAGGACATTGCATTGACTTCCATTCATGGTGGACCGCCGAACCCGAACCAGAACCTCAGAGAGCAGGTTGTGACTCAACAGGATCCGGTCCCCATGTGGTCGACTGGTCCCCACAAGGTCAGTGTTTTGATAAGAAAATGTCTTGAAGAGGTGACAAACACACACAGTGACGTCACTGTCTTATTAGTGTAACAGATGATAATCAAAACAACCATCCACATTATGAAAAACTTTTTATTTCTGTTTTGTATTAAACTCCATTAGCTTTAGCTGAGTGTAGCACAGAAACTACAAATGTCCCATCTAGACACACAATCCAACCAATCACAAGTCAGTGTCAGCTGTCAATCATGATGTCTTATCATCAGATAACTAGGGTCACCCCAACTTATCAGAAACATGAGCACATCCGAATAGTTTGGTCCATGTCCCATCTGCTAACATGGAGGAGGCAGGGTTCATGATCTATGATGCAGCAAGCCACCAGGGGGCGATCAGGACACTTTTACTTCACTTTGAAGGAGCTGTCAATCTTTATTCACAGTCCATGTGGTTCTTACATTTGTCTGGGATGTAAATATTTCCTGGGGAGAATAAAAATGAGTCTGATCCATGAGTGTTTAGTCCCAAGCCGAGCGGTCCACCCAGTCCCACACGTGGACGGAGCCGTCGGAGGCCGCGGACAGAAGTGTCCGCGGCCGCTCAGGATGCCAGACGTGGGAGGTGACCAGGTCCGACTGTCTGTTAGACACCACGTGACCTCGGTGCTCAAACAGCGGCTGCACTTCCTGCAGCTCCGTCCTCCACGCACACGTGTTGTAGATCTGAACCGTTCCACCGAAACCTGCCAGAGGGAAGTTGGAACATTTAGAAACTTCATCTCGTTAAAAGATTCTTATCGGAAAATTGATTTTTCCTTTTTCGTACATTTGGAACCTTGGACGTGGTTTGTCTGAAAAAATTACACAAAAAAAATGCATTGAATAGATGTGAAAAATAATACATATGATATAACATGTGGAGCTCTATGATTTCTGGACTGGTGTTAGTCGTTTCCCCCAGTTCCCAGTGTTAATGCTAAGCTAGGCTAACAGGCTGCCAGCTCAGGCTTTGTTGTGTCTTAAACTTTGTATAATTCCATGTTCATCTTGGTGTCCTGTCAAACTCTTTCAGAGAAGAGAAGCGACCACAGAGATGTGTCACCTTGAATGTGCTGATATGACTTTTTATTTACTTATGTTTTCAAGACTTTTCCTTTGATTTCTTTGTCAACTTCTCTGTGACACTGACACATACAGACTCAGGTGTCAGAGTCGGTGCCTCAGCCATGAGCCTCTCGACTCCCAACAACAACTGACCTGACACTGCGACACAGTCGTCCAGCGCTGGAGCCCACGACAGCCGGACGTCCTCCAGGCTGCTGCGGCGGGTCTGCACGTCCAGCTGAGCTCGACTCACGGCTCCTCCCGGGTTCCTCAGGTCGGAAACCACCGCCTCCCCAGAGGAGGACAGTCTGATGACCCTGCAGCTGGACGGGTCTGGACCTCCACAGGCGTCCGTCCACCACAGAGCTGATTTGCCAGACGAAGCAGGTGGAGGTGAAATCTGAGGAGCAGAAGAGGTCCGAGTGTCGGCCACGTAAATGTTCCCCTGAGAGCAGCCGGCGAGGAAAACACTGTCATTAACAAACTGTAAGGAACTCAGAGGATCCGCCGCGTCCGTCTCTGTTGGGACAAATGAAAAAGAGAGACATGTAGTGTCCACTGAAAGAACCACAGGAGGAGACTGAGACACAACCGTGGTTTTGAAAACTGGAGAAAAAAACATTTTGATGGAGCGAAATCGTTTCCTTAGCTCAGCTGCTCCGGTTTAAACTAACTCTAATAAAACTGCACCAGGCAGATCTCACAGTTACCTAGTTGGTAAAGAATCTGTCCTGAGGTCAGCTCAGTCAGCTGGATGTCGCTGCTCAGGGCTCCATGGAGAATTTGTGGCTGTGAGCAGAGTCGAGCTGCGATCCGGCTGCGTCCCTCTGAAACGCTGCTCCTCCTCTTGATGCTCCCCGTTCTCCGGATCACATCTGACATCAGACGACCAAATGAGTTTTAAAACAGCCTCTAAACCTTAAAGCAATTACACTGTCTCTCAGTAGAGGTCCTTCCTCCACAAGGGCCCAACAGTCTCCTTATAAAACCACATTTAAATTCACTTGATCCTGTAAAATATAGGTCTAGTAAATCACTTGTAATTGATTCTCCGTGTTGTTCTACTCTGTTAGCTGAGGCTGGTAGTTTTCTTCTGGAAGGAGGTCATGTGATTGGAGCCTGACAAATGAGCAAAGACTGTCGTGACTGAAAACTGACAATCAGCAAGAAGTTGTTAGTGTCTCTGTCATTGTGTCCAAACATCTCAGTTTCTCTCTGTCCAGACTTAAACACTGCGACAGAGTTCTCAAACTGAAACAGAACCAGCAGCGTTTCCAACTTTCTCCAGTAAGGAGTCGGAGACTCTGGAGTAACGTGGACGAAGCCCGTGAGCAGGGAACTGAACCATGTCAGAGCACAGAGATGAGCTTCAGGTAATCTAAACTCACCGCTGCCGTCAACTCCGAGCTCCCACACCTCCAGGTCGGCACTCAGCCCGTCACTGGTCACAACGCACCTTGACAAACAAAGACAGTGAATCGAATTATTGTCATATACAAATGTAATCAAAACCTCCTCCTCTGGAGCTGTAAGGGTTCATAAGATCTAACCCGAATATGATTCAAGATCTGCTTCTGTCACAACTTCAACCACTGACTAATACATACACAACCCCATTCAGCTCAATCACCAGATTAATGTGTACGTCACAAACTCACCTTGTACCCGGGACGTGTCTGAGGCAGCGAATGGGTCCCTCTGCGAAACCACCATGGATAACTTTAAAGTCCCGCTCTGCACAGAGACCCTGAACACATCCACACAGCAGAGGCTCTGAGTGACGCCTGAATCGAGTTTCTACAAAATCCAACACAAAGCCTGGACGTCTGTGTCGTTCATTACCTTGTTTTCATCGGCTAAGAGTCTCAGAGGCAGACGAAGCTCCAAGATTTCACTTTTAGATGCGATGCATCCTGCAACACAGACGGCTGCAAAACACAACAGACAACGAACCATCAGTCAAGTAACTCAGTGGATTAAATTATAGAGCTCATTTAAACACAGCAAATAATAACAAATGTACTTTACTGAGAAGTGAACTATTGAGATGTGATTGAGGATTAGAACCAAACGTGTGTTTGACCAACTTGTGTTTCGCCATGGTCGATTTTATACATATATATATATATATATACACACACGCAGCCTTTGGGGCACTGTGAGGTTTTGTGGGACAGTTAATGAAAGATGTTCACTCACTCTTCCCTGACGTCCACTCCAGGACCTGTGTGGGACGTTCCAGCTGATACACATGAAGGTCTTTGTACCTGGAGACCAACCGGAGAGTGAGTCAGTGACTGAGCATTACACTATAACACTAATACTTCACTACGCCATTATACACGTTGTGAAACCATAATCATTCCAGAAATATGTTTATAGACCCGAGGCAGAGTTGGTAACTCATTGGAAAGTATAACATGTATGTTATTATTATTCCTTGCTCCATTTATATGTTGTAATATTTAACCCTTAGGACTGTCAATAATAAAACTATAGTCTGTTAAAAAGAACGTGTCAGTGCCTCACATGATCCCAGTTTGGAATGTTCCCTGGAGACAGGCTTGGTCCTAACCCCTGACGTGTTGTGAGACAAGGTGAATTCAGTCATAGGTTCAAACCCTGTGAGAAGATGAAACCTGGTGTTTCTGTAACAATTCAGATGAAACGTTTTGGACAGACATGCTGCTCTTCTTCTTCTTCTTCTTCTTCTTCTTCTTCTTCCTGACTTCTCTTCTTGCTTTCATGATGTTTGATTTTTAAACCGTGAGTGACGGTTGGTTCATTAGGATGAATCTTTTAGTTCTAATCTGTAAACACGTCATTCCCACATGTTCGTTCTGACGCGTGTTTAGGACTGGACGGGTGTGACGTCATGGGGACGGAGGAGGAACCACACCGAGGTTCCGGTGATGTTCGATCAGAACCTGGTTGTGTTTCCGTGGTTAACCCGAAGTTCACGCTGTGCTAACCATGATGCTAACTAGCTAGCAGCGTCAGTGTGTGAATGGAGCTCGTAGCTAAGTGGTTAGCTTAGCATGAACTTCACAGAGCAAACAAAGAGAAGCGTCGCTCTCACGTTGTCAGGGACTCGATGAACCAGTCGTCCAGCGTCTCCTCCTGCACCTCCTCCTGCACCTCCTCCTGTGCCTCCTCCTGAGCCTCCTCCTCCTGCTCGTCCTCCATCTCGTCTCCTCCGCTCAGCTTTCTCTTTTCCCACGCTGCCTCTGATTGGCTGAGCCCAGTCTCCGAGCCCCGACCAATCATCGCTCCTCATGCCGAACCCTAACCCAATCAGAAGCAGGGAAGGGACTGGTTTTTCAAATCAACTTTATTGACAACAGAGTTATTACAAGACAATACAGTAGAAAATACATCTCATAAAAACGTGAGCAGAAGTAATAATTTTATACAAATGGACTGTAATGGACTCCACCCCTGTTGCATTTAACAAACCAACTGAGGCAATGATGAGAGAAAACTTAAGTCTGCCTCGTGTTTATTATTCTTTTACATTAATTTACACGATTTTAATATCTAATGACACGACAGTGGAGCTGTGCAGTTCACCGGCCTGATCCTTTCAGTTTTCTTCCGGAACAGACTCCAGCAGAAGGAGCCAACAGCCGACACTTCAGTCTTCCCTCCCCTGCTGTTGTTTTCACGTTGTTCCTCCTCCTCTTCCTCCTCCTCTTCCTCCTCCTCCTCAGTGACCCTGCTGTCCGAGACTGAGTCACACTTCTGTCACCCTGTGTTCTTCTCTCAGTCCATCACTCTCCTGTTCAGAGGCGCCTGATCCAGCGCTGAGTCAGTACTGAACAATGCAAACGCACACTGTACAAAATCAACTGACACTTTACAGATTCATTGGGACAGACTGGAAATATTAGAGCTGTAACACTGACCAAAGAAAAACAGACAGAGGGAGAAAAGAAAAACACAAGTTCTTCTTTCGGGTTTCGTTCAGTGTCGTTCCAGACTCTAACAGGTGAACGTCAGTCCTGGTGTTTTCCACAGACCCATCTGAGCTGAGGGTGAACCCCGAGGTCTGTCGGCTCTGAGGAGGAGGTCGAGGAGAACCAGCTGCACTGGCAGGCGTAAGCCCGGAAACCTCTCCTCTTCTTCAGTTTGGCTCGGAGCTTCTGACGGTCAGGCACGTTGTTCCTGTGAGGAAGACAAAGACAGGATGACAGGAGGAAAACTTGAATCCTCATATACGATATGACCTCACCTCTCAGATCTCAGCTTCAGTAAGGGATTCTGCTCGTTTATGACTAATAACTAATTATAAGAAGATCTGTTGTTTTGTTTCTCTGACAAACAGTTTAAATCACAGCCCATAGACCTACAGACTCATCCAGTTACCTCGGCCTTTAGTAGAATAAACTTAATGCTTGTTGAAGGCAAATTAACACATATGCCGTGTCACTTGTTTTTTAGGGCCGAGCACCTCCGGTGGGATACATATGTCTGAAGTGGAACCAGAAGCTTGCAGACTCACCTGAGGAACAGGTAATCACAGGACGAGTCCCACTCACAGTCATCAAACATCAGCACCCTGAAGTCACAGGATATACACCTCAGCCGGTCACAGGACCTGAGGACACACACTCTGGTCAGTTATTACTATTTATTGTTGTTTACTTTAAAAGTTGTTGCATTTTAGAAGTAATAAATACAAATTTAGTCATACAAAGGTAAACACACCGTTCTACCACTGATTAAACACATAAAAGAATCTTGAGGATAACTTGGTGGCTCTGAGATCAGTTGTGTATAATTGGAAAATTATAAAAGTATGTATCTTTACAAAACATATTATTTCACACCTCTTGGATGCGGCTGTTCCAACGCCATTTGTAACAGAGCTTCCGCCCACGAACACAGGACAGCACCTGGACGCAGGACAGACAAGAACGTCTTTATACAGAAGACAAATTTAAGACGCTCAAAGAGACAATGGAACGAAAACTGGAGATTTTTCATCGCAGAACCTTGGAGGAACTCTACAATGTTCAAAACCTTCACCCTGCTTTCACATAAACACGTTTAAGGGTTCTGAGAGGTTCAACAAGTTACATTTCTGACTTTTTAAGCCCCAGTGGAAAATATTAGGTTGAACAGTGAAACTTCCTTGATTCTGCAGAACACTTGTGATCGACCTACTTTCTCCCTCCAGGCGGAGGCTTCGCTTCCACTCGTGGTTCTTTAGGGAGTTTTTCTCTCTGAAATAAATAAAAAGGTAAACGAGCAGATTAAACTTCAACACATTTATAAAAGAGCACATTCTTAACGTGGACCTGAAAAGACTATTTACAACTTGATTATTATTGGAACTTGGCCAATGTGGATTTATGGTGACCAATATTTACAAATTTTCATGTTGTAGCTGCATTTTCTTTTTTTTGTGTACAGCTGAGCAGGAAATGAAAACCTGTCAGTGTTTGATTTAGATAAAAGTCTCTTAATAAAAGTGCTTGTGTCATCTCACATGTGGCTTTGAACCAAAGGGAATCGTTCATAATTATATTTTCAATACTTAATATTTAATAATGGAAAATAAGAAGGAATTTAGTACTTACAAGCAAACAATATATCTAACTTGAGTGTTTATTCCAACAAGTACTTCAGTAAAACTCCATGAGCAGCCTGTTCTTTGTCAGTCCTTCACAGAAGGTGCATGTCACTCGTTTACCTTTGATTGGTGGAAATCTCCGTGTTCATCCTCTAACTCTTCCAGAAGAGCATCGATATCCTCGGAGATGCTGCTTCTCTGCACGACAGGTTTTATGGCACTAAACGTAGAGACAACAAACACATAGTCTTTGTTTTGAGTCAAATGTATTTGTCAAGTTAAATAATCCCTGCTGTGGGTTTTCTTTCTTCTTCATTCATCTACGACCTCCAAGTGTTTTAAACTCAACATGTTGACGACTCGAAGTTTCTTCTGCAGAGGAGCCTTTAAACATGTTGACGACTCGAAGTTTCTTCTGCAGAGGAGCCTTTATTTACACCAGATATATAAAGTCTTTAGCTTGTCATATACAGTCTGTGATTATATACAGTCTATGATTGTGTTCATCCTGTGGTTATACACAGTATATGGTTGTATACAGTCTGCGGTTGTATAGAGTCTGTACTTATATGCAGTATGTGGTTATACACAGTATATGGTAGCATGTTAGCTTGTAGCTAGCG